>JAXQQM020067707.1:0-72800 GCA_034641835.2 Pinus albicaulis
AAATTGGCGACATTATTCCACCATCAAATTTTTTTATTTTGATGGTGTTTTTTCAATCCCTTTTTCAACAAAAAAATTGGTTTTTAGCATAGTTTAAAAAAAATGTTGAAATTTGACCCTAAAAAAAAGTGCAGTTTGAAAGACACACTTTTCATTTATGGGTTGCTTTTTCATGTTTTTTGAGTGTTTTTGAGCTAGAGTTCTCGTTTTGAGGTAATATTTCACGTTTGATCGATAACTGTGTTTAGTATTTACACTGTTAAATTTCACCATTTTCCACATCAAGTCATAGTAAATAGAAAAAATCACAACAATAATAACATGTTGAATATTCCCTATAGTATCCACCCTCATTTATTACTATGGATAAATAAGTTTAGATAGTTCCAAAAGTACATACAACTGAATTAAACATGATTTCCATCACGAGTAATATCAACAACATCGAAAACAATGGAAAAATAAGATACACTATGATTTGTCACATCCATAGGAAAAAGACAAGAAACCACTAGGGAAATGACTTGCATAATATGGACTGATAAAAAACACTGAATGTGAATACTTATAACTTACTCAATATAGAACTTGGGTATGCATGATAACCAACAAAAATAACTGACTATATTTGTACATTCTAATAGAAACAACGTAAACTTTGAAAGGAGAACTATAAACTGAAAACGGGAACTCTAGCCAAAAAGACCCCAAAAAACATGAAAAACAACTGAAAAAAGAAAAGTGTGTATTCTAGAATGAGGTTTTATTTTTTTCAAGGTGAATTGGCAACATTTTTTAAAAATGGCAGTAAAACCAATTTTCATGTGGCAAATAAGTGGAAAAAACACACCAATGTTGGTGTTATAATACCATTTTTATTTTTTGGGTACAATTTAAGCATATTTTTAGTAATGACGTTAAATATAAAATAATGGGATTTCCAACACATTTAAATTCCAATAATTTTTGTCCATGTTGTTTAACATATACTTTCATGACACTAAAAATCCCTAAAATTCTAATTGTTTTCAACCATAATGTTAAAGATAAAAGATATTTCACAAAATTTCACCCATTAAATTAAAAAACACTAACTTTTCAACATATTTCAACCATGATATTATGAACAAATTATATGACTAAAATAATCCAATGAAACATGAAATATTTCTTGAAGTTATTGTTGCATTTTTTATATTTTAGAGAAATGAATTCATCATAGTTAAAACATATAATCCAGCAAAAGTAAAAATGACTCATAACTTCATGTAAGATCATCTGGAAGTTAAAATATCATTTTCATTTCTCAATGAAAAAACCATTTATATAGAATGTCTTACACAATTATTAAAAATCACTCATATTTTCTTGCTTACCATCAAAATTCACATCTTTAGATGAATGACTGGATGTAGATGAAGATGTTCCATATTCTTCTCTTTCATAAACTAGTTCCCCATCTCAGTCAACATGCATTCCCAGCACTTGAGCTTTCAAAAGTCTTCTAGATCTATGACCGAGTTAAGTAGAATATCATCTCAACAATATTTCTTTCGGTAACAACCTCTTCAGAATCTCTATCATCCTGGAGTGAAGAGTTCCTCTCTTTGTTAGATTGAAGTCATAAATAAGTATGCCAACTTCCTCTAATTTTGGGAGGTCTGTGCAGCGTCGATTTATACTTGTACCCTTTATTTTTCTATTTCCACCAATTGTTTTTATCAACTACGATCTCTGGTTTGTACACACCATTGAATGTGCATGTGTTTTTGGCACACCAATTTACTTCAACACTTGTAACTTCTTCATTTTATGCAGTGACCTTTATAACCTTAGCAACCCAGAATGGATAGCCATGTGGATCTTCAAGTTGTAACACTACGATCATGCAACCCTCCTTAATATCCTGTACTGAACCCCTGTAAAGGTCTTCCATGGCTTCACGTTGTGCACAAGATCTTCGGGAACCCATATACATTTATCTTTCCTCCATATGTGTAGAATTAATAATACCTTGTGATTGTTGTTGTTCAATAATGTTTGTTTCCTCCTATTCATTTGACACATTTTGTGGCCAAATAAATGGAGTCTTCAAAATAATATCTTCATTTGATGGACTTAAAAGGTTATCACTCTGATCATTGAAAAAGTACTCCCACCACACTGAATGAACAACATCAAAGTATTCATATATATATATATATATATATATATATATATATATATATATATAATGGTTTTTTTAATTTCTTCCATGCATTTAGAATAATATATATCTATCTTCTGTCCTTGTGCTTTATGAACTTCACTAAGTTATTGTAATAACAATATATTTGACGCAAATATTGGATGATCTGGAATGAACTTCAAAAATTTGAAACATGATGACAGTGCCCATTTTGTAGTAGTTGAGTAATTCTTGCCCCATATGAGTGTTTTCCCATCAATTTTTTTGATGCAAAATTGTTGTCGGAGGCTAATTTCTAAGTTGTTCAATGCATTTCTCCTAGCCATGCAATCCCAAAATAAACCTTCACATGTCAACAATTTATTATAACACATGAAAAATAGGCTATGTCATATATGATTTCTTAGTACATTCAATTAATGATTGCGAAATCACAGCATCCTTGCTCCTCAATGTTACTGAAAAACGACTGAAAATATGATCAATATGGGCATGAGTGTGCCCAACAAGGATGAAACAAACCTTTACTTGATGAAAAATTCTCAATTCAACAAGCATGTTTAGATATCCAAAAGCAATCTGATTTTTGTTTTCATGACGAGAGTTGTCTAATTGTAGATACAACATTTTAGGAATATTACCGCACCAACGAGAAATTACCTCATGAATTATGGTTTATTTTCAGATTTACATCATTGTGGATATTTGGAGTTGTGAATTAAACTCTTGGTGATCTTCTCCCATTGAAGACCATACAACTGAATGAGTGAAACTGGATAAAATTTTCCTCCTACAATTTTTTGGGTGTGCGAAAAAAATGTGGTAGAATGGTTTTCTTTTGGTCCATACCATCAATTATCAAACCCAAATATTTATTTGGATTATCAAACCACTTCTTTCAATTCTTGTACAGATTTTTCTTTTCACTTTTTTGTTGTTGGTGATGCTGTTGAAGTGCTTTGACAATGGAATCCACACATAACATAAAATAAACCTATTAATAAATACATTTTCATAGTTTATCACTATACAATTTAAAAGAATAATGTTATGAATGCTTACCTCTTTCTTCTCCTTAACATTTATCCATTTTTTTTTCTTTAGAGAAGCACATGTACTGCAAACCGCCATCCTTGTCTTCTTAGGAATATGAACATTGTTGAATTCTATCCTCTATATCTGCACTAAATATTGATATGTAATCAAACTACCATTTCCTTCAACACCTTCAGCATCTTCCTTGTATAAGTTGTATATTTCTCATCTTGATAAATTATCTGGAATAGGTATTGTATCTCTATTGGAAAACACCCTCCATGTTTTGAAGAGAAGTCTTGCAGCCATGATATTGTAGTGTTTGCTAGTGGCTCAAACTCTCGTTTATGACGAAATTATGAACAATATCTAGGTCCTTTTCCAAATTATCTTGGATTCTTGATAGACGAAAATTACCAATTGAATGAAACATTTTGAAAGCCTTTCTACAGAGAAACAAACAACCAATATGATAATCATAACCTGCTAGTGTATATTGAATACACCCCACTAAATATGAATTTTGCATGCTTTTATTCATTATCAAATAGTTCTTCCATTTCTCCAAAGAAAACATGAAATCGATATGTTTCAAGAAATCCTTTTTACAATAGTCACTTGAAATGAGATCACTTATAGAACATCTTCTCGTGAGATATTCTACTCTACCCCTTATATAGCTAGAACATCTTGGATTGATACCAAAAGGTCTACTCCTACTCCTAGATACAGTATTTTCTTGAAACAGCTCCATCATTTCATCATTATTTGAACATGAATTTCCATATTTATTAGGAGAAATACTATTCTTACTATGATCATTTTCAATATATTTAGGAAACTCACCACCATCATTGTTTGAAAAATATTCATTACCATCTTTGGCACCATGAAAATTTTCAATACCATCATCTATGGTATTGAAATACTGACTTGGAGGATATTCTTCACCATATTTAATTGGCCCTTCATCATTTTTTCTCTCATATTCCATAGGATTAGGACTGTGGAAATTTTGACTCTCAATTTATTGGAAATTATTCATCCTGGACCTCGTCATTGTTGCTCTCTTAGTCCATATGGTTAAGACTAAGTGGAAATTGAGACTCTCTATTTAGTGAAAATTTTTCATTCCGCCCTTCACCATTGCTACTCTTAAAGTCCATAGGGTTAGGAATAAGTGGAAAATGTCACTCTTTATTTATAGAAATTATTTCATCCTACCATTCATCACTATTACTCTCATAGCCCTTAGGGTTAGGACTAAGTGGAAAATGCGACTGTATTCACTGAAAATTCTACAACCTTCCATTCACCACTATTTCACTCATAGTCCTTAGGATTAGGTGTAAGTGGAAAATGTGACTCTTTATCCACTGAAAAATCTACATCCTACCATTCATCACAATTGCTGCATAGTCCTTAGGATTAGGAGTAAGTGGCAAATGTGACTCTCTATCCACTAAAAATTTTACATCTTTCAACTCATCACTATTGTTGTCATATTCCTTAGGATTAGGTCTAAGTGGAAAATGTGAGTTTCTATTCACTGAAAATTCTTCGTCCTACTATTCATCACTATTTAATATTAATCATAGTTTGTATCCAATATTCACCCTGCATAAAATCAATTCCGCAGTTTCTGCTTTATAAGAACTTTCAATGTCACTATTCCTCACATTACATCCAAATTTCTCGAGCTTTGTTTAAAAACTTGGAACAATTTTCTGGAGCAAAAACATTGTCAACAAGAGATTCTCACTTTTTAAAGGTTAGTTCCCCTTCTACTTAGACCATTTAATGAATAATTTGACGAAAATTATATTTTACATGCTAAAAAATCATTTTTTTACATCCATATTACCATTCAAAAACTGACTAAAATAAATATGCTATCTAAAATCTAAAAATAATCGACACAAACATGGTGGGTGGACCCACATGAGGTCGGCACCTGGCCACTGTGAGCCAAGTGGGCAATTGGGACCCCTTCCTTCTCAGTGGGTTAATGGTCGTGCCCACCGGGCATAGGGCGGTCGTTCTGCAGGTAGATGCACCCACCAGTGTATGTTTTCCCATAGCACGATTTCCCATGGGCATGTGGGTTGCCATGATGTAGGAAAACGTGCCCACGGACGAGCGTGTGCCTAAGGGATATCATTGGGCGCGGACGACCACCTGCCCATGGGCTCGTTCTCCCACATTATAACAGCCCATGGCCTGTCATGCTACGAGAAGATGCACCCATGGGCGAACGCCTGCCCATCGGTGCATTCAGATGCAACACGATGACCCACGGGCGTCAAGCTGCGAGCGAACACGCTTACATGTGATTGTCCTCCTGAGCCTAACGATAGCCTTTGGGCACCATTTGGCTCAAGAAAATTCCCTCCAGTGGGTGCATCTGCCCATACCACGAGAACCCATGACACTGTGTTGTGGGCAGACACACCCATGGGCGGGCGTCTGCCCAAGCCCAACAACCCAGGATTTGGCCCAACTGTCTGGGAGGAGGTCGATTCTTAGAATTGGGGCAAGGGGTTGATTGTAAGAATGAGATCCCAAAATATTAAAAAAAGAATTGAGGGGTTTGGGAAGATGAGATGTAAATATTTTTTTTTTTTTCCACTAAGGTCAAGGAGAAAATGTTAAAAAAAGAAAAAAATTTAAACAAACTTCTTTTAAATTTAGGGGGGTGATTCTTAGAATCGGGCCAAAAAAAAAAATGAAATTAAATCTTTCTCCAAGGGGGTTGAAGAGACGACCTGTAAAAAAAATTAAATTTCGTTTTATAGTTTGGGTCAGGGAGAAAATGTAAAAATTAAATAAAAAATTAAGGAACTGGTTTTATATTTTGGTATTTTGGATGAATCTAAATGCATACTAAACCTCGAGGAAATTTACATGTTTATGGTGTGTTTAGTTTTTATTTTTTATTTTCATTGGCTTTGTTTACGTAAGATATTTATTTTTTATTATTTACTAATTTATATGTACATATATATGTTTGTAGGAAAATGGAAAGAAGGAAGGCTTCTGTCAATCTTTCTGGACCAAGGTCAAACATTGCACCATCTAATGGTGTAGGTGGGCCATCAAAAAATATTGCTGAATGAATTCCACCTCCATTAATTACTGAAAATGTAGGAGATGTTGCCACAAAATAAAATAATTTTGTTTCATACCGGAAGAAATCAAAAGAAGTGAATCGTACAAAATATGCATGGTTTCTGAAAGGTATGGAAGGTAAAAATCTGCAGTTACATCTATATGCTAGTAACAATTTTGATGCTAAAAGTTATGAGCTGGGAGGTAAAGTACTAGACCTATATATTTTTCTGAATTCTGGAAATGTTTATATACTTTCAAAACCACCCAAGTCGCATGATAAGCTTAGATATAATTTTACATTGGCGATGTATAACACGGAGGGAATATTCTTCAAGGATATGCAAATAAATCGTACATAACATTGCACAAAAGATTGTAATTATTTTTATTTACACTTATGTGTTTTTCATTATTCTAACTATATCATTATATTTCTAATAACTTGGTTATTATTGACATATTACATTTTTTTAATAGGATTTTGTTGAGAGCATTTCAATTATGTTGTGGGGAATTTATTATATAGAGCGAGATATTATGAATGTTTCCATTTTCCATGAACATGAAGAAGAAGAGATGGGAAAGAAGCAACAAAAAAAACTTCGTGATGCCACAAGACTATATCAAAGGGATCATTCTAGTAAAGGTAGACATGTTACTTTTGAAAATGAGGATGTTGAAGTTGAAGCTGAAGATGAATAACATGTTTCCATTATTGAGGATAGGATTAGAACTGATGTTAGAAAGGAGAAGAGCCATAAAAAAACAAAAAAAAATGTCCAGGAATGTCTCCCTTCTAGTTGATGATGATGATCTTGCTTTGGTTGACGAAAATATCATAACCAATAGGAGGAAAACTAAAAAATTACTCATTCTGAAAAAATCATGGATAGTAGTGAAGGTCCTAGTGAAAAATCAAAAGGAAGCATGGAAATCATTACATTGGGAACTTATTTAGAGGATAGAGTTATTAATAATGAATCCATAGGATTAGGGCTAAGTGGAAAATTTCACTCTCTATCTATTTGAAATTCTTCATCCTTCCCTTTGTCACTATTTATCTCATTATATTCATCAATATCAATAGAGTTGTTACGTGAAAAAGATGTTGATGCTTCCTAAAAAGAAACTTCAGTATTAGAGGAATCCATCACACTCAAACATAAGTTGTTGAATGATTCAAATGGTCTCTCTCTCAATGATAATATATAGATGAAAGAATGCAAATTTCCCTCCAAATTTCCCCTCTAAATTTTTTCCCTAAAATTTTCGCCTGAAGTATGTTCCTCTAAATTTTATTTCTATGATTTATTTAAAAAATTTCTGTTAAAATATTATCTTGAATATTGGATGTAATTTAGATTTAAACTTCCTAGACATTTTTCTTTTAATATTTTTTTCCAATTTAAAATTATCTTAATTAATGGTATAACATTTACTTGATTATAAATTTTATTTTTTAATATTAATCATAATTTGTATCTCATATTCACCCCACATAAAATAAATTCCATAATTTCCACTTTATAAGAACTTTCATTGTCACTATTCCTCACATTACATCCACATTTCTGGAGTTTTTTTTAAAAACTTGGAACGATTTTCTGGAGCAACAACATTGTCAACAGTAGATTCTCGCTTTTGAAAGGTTAGTTCCCCTTCTATTTAGACCATTCAATGAATATGCCTCGTTGTTTGTTGTTATTCCTGGTATATTCATTTTCCTTTGGATGACTTTGCTAGTCACAATATTAGAAAGCACATATGTAATCAATGTTTTCCCTGGATTGGGATAACAAGAAACATATACGCATAATTTCCATTTTTCAACCATTTATAGTGGTTATTTTATCCCTAAAAAAAACAAATTCAATAAAAATATATATTAAATTGAAATTTATTGCAAATTCATGGGAGAAATGACACATGTGCATGAGATAAATGACATGAGCATGGTTTATCTTAAAGTTTGACTTTAAAATTTTATGGTAGATTTCACATCTAGAATTAATGGGAGGAAGCCTTCAATTTGTGGGAGAAATGAATAATATACACTTACTAAAACAACTAGTTATGTCAAAAGCCACACCTTTAAGAGTTTGTGGGAGAAATGAAATAGAAATGACACATGCCTTCAATTTTTCCTAAAATTTTATGGGAGAAGGGAGAAATGACACATGTACAAGGTTTTCCTTAGAGTGGTAGTGGTTTATGGATATGAAAATGAAAAAATTCTATTTAGATCTGTTACAGAGATTGGCTGTAGGGGCATTTACAAGATATGTCACCCTCAAAAAAATATGAGATCCAGAGGCTACCTAGCCCTTTACAGACTCTGCCTTTAGAAATTTTAGAATTTAACACTCAATAGACAGACTAATATCCGATGGAAGTTCAAAATTCTATGCGAGTTCAACCACTTTAGGTTCTATTTTTAGGCCTTAAAGTTTGAGAGAAATGAAATTTACATGGTTTGTAAAATTATTTTATGCACTTAAAAAAAACATGCTTTAAAGTTAATGGGAAAAAGCCAACATGACATGTATGCTTTAAAAACTTTTCCTACGAATTTATGGGAGAAATGACACATGTACACAGTTTTCCTTAAAGTGGTTGAAGTTGATGGATATTAAAATGAAGAGCTTCTATTTAGATTTGTTACAAAGATTGACTATAGGGGCATTTACTCGATATGTCACCTTTGAGAAAAGATGAGATCCAGAGGCTACCTGGCCCTTTACAGACTCTTCCTTTAGAACTTTTAGAATTTAACACTCAACAAAAAAACTAATATCCTATGGAAGTTCAAAATCCTATGACAGTTCAGCCACTTTAAGTTCTATTTTTAGGCCTTAAAGTTTGAGAGAAATGAAATTTACATGGTTTGAAAAATTATTTTATGCACTTAAAAAAAACATGCTTTAAAGTTAATGGGAGAAAGCCAACATGACATGTATTCTTTAAAAAATTTGCCTAAGAATTTATGTGAGAAATGACACATGTATACATTTTTCCTTAAAGTGGTTGAGGTTTATGGATATTAAAATGAAAAACTTCTATTTAGATCTGTTACAGAGATTGACTGTAGCGGCATTTACTGGATATGTCACATTTGAGAAAAGATGACATCCAGAGGCTACTTGGCCCTTTACAAACTATTCCTTTAGAACTTGTAGAAGTTAAAACTAAATAGATAGACAAAAATCCTATGGAAGTTCAAAATCCTATGAGAGTTTAGCCACTTTAGGTTCATTTTTTAGGCCTTAAAGCTTGAGAGAAATGACATTTACATGGTTTGCAAAATTATTTTATGCACTTACAAATAACATGATTTAAAGTTAATGGGAGAAAGCCAACATGAAGTGTATGTTTTACAAACTTTGCCTAAGAATTTATGGGAGAAATGACACATGTACACAGTTTTCATTAAAGTGGTTGTGTTTTATGGATATTAAAATGAAGAAATTATATTTAGATCTATTCTAGAGATTGACTGTAGGGGAATTTACTAGATATGTCACATTTCATAAAATATGATATCGAGAGGCTACTCGACCCTTTACAGACTCTACCTATAGACTCGTAGAAGTTAACACTACATGTCTGAATTATACCTTATGAAGTGTGTAGAGGACGCGTGGAATCACTTACACAACTTTATGTAGACATAAGGGTGTATAAGAGTGTACTAAGTTCAAAAATATGGTCATATTATTGGATATCTTTCCCAAGAACCCAAATGTACCCCTTAAGTATAAGTGGGGTCTATATAAGCATCTACAAAAACAAGTGATTCTTTCCAAGCTAAGGATAATGTATGAGCCATGTGTATACACACATTATCTAGAAACCATCTAGGGAAAATTAAATGTTACTTCAGTAGTTTGAAGAAAAAATAGAACCAACAAGCTTTGAAGGAGGGAAATAAGAACTAGAAATAGGAGGATAAGAATAAAATAGCCACTACACATCGATGCAAGGGTAGTAGAAATAATTCTAACCATTGCAACATTGATGGTCACATTAAGGAGAATTATTGGATGTTCAGTATGTCTTATATTCTTTATGTGAATATCCCCGTGCACTATATATTTTTCTAAGCATAGTGGTGGGAATAAAATGGGTGGAAAGGACCCCCACTTTAGGGTTTCATATAGATGAAAAATTCCCCACACATAGGTGTTCAAGGGTAGTGCCCCAAAAAACCGTTTTTGGGAAAAAATGAGCATAGTTTTGAGATATAAAAGTCCAAAATGGAATATTTGTTGATTAACAAATATCAGTGGATCACTATGGATATCTCTGGTTCATTAAAAGGGATTTTTCTAGAAGGATGTCCACTAAGTTGGAAAGAAGGGAAAATATCGCAATTATATGTTAATGTGCATGTGTTTTACATTGAATATTTTTCATTTTATAAAGAATCTATTTCAAACAATTAACTATATACTTGGTTAAAACCTATGTTTTGTATCAAATCACTTTTGGTTTCAATGGGAAACTTTTATGGCTAATGTGTTTTTTCTCAAAATATGATACACCCCATTAAAATGGGAGATATATCAGAATGATTCCTATGGTGTAATAAAATAGTTTCAAGTAGTTTAAAGATATATATGCATAAATTCAATGAGCATAGTTTTGAGATATACAAGTCCAAAATGGAATAGTTGTTGGTGAACAAATAACAGTGCATCAATATGGATATATCTGCTTCATTAAAAGGGATTTTTCTAGAAGTATGTCTACAAACTTGGAAAGAAGGGAAAATATCATAATTATATATATTAATGCATGTGTTCTACATTGAATATTTTTCATTTGAAACAATTAACAATATAAGGTTAATACCTATGTTTTTTTATCAAATCACTTTTGGTTTCAATGAGAAACTTTTATGGCTAATGTATTTTTTCTCGAAATGTGATAGACCCCATTAAAATGGGAGATATATCGAAATGATTCCTATGGTGAAATAAAATAGTTGAGAAGTTTAAAGATATAGATTCATAAATTCAATGAGCATAGTTTCAAGATAAGTCCAAAATGGAATAATTGTTGGTGAACAAATATCAGTGGATCAATATGGATATATTTTCTTCATTAAAAGGGATTTCTCTAGAACGATGTCCACTAAGTTGGAAAGAAGGGAAAATGTCTCAATTAAATGTTAATTTACATGTGTTTTACTTTGAATATTTTTCATTTTATTAAGAATCTATTTGAAACAGTTGACTATGTAAGGTTAAAACCTATGTTTTGTATCAAATTACTTTTGGTTTCAATGGGAAAATTTTATGGCTAATGTGTTTTTCTCAAAATGTGATAGACCCCATTAAAATGGGAGATATATCGAAATGATTCCTATGGTGTAATAAAATAGTTTGAAGTAGTTTAAAAATATAGATGCATAAATTCAATGAGCACAGTTTTGAGATATAAAAGTCCAAAATGGAATATTTGTTTGTGAAAAAATATAAGTGGATCACTATGGATATATCTGCTTCATTAAAAGAGATTTTTCTAGAAGGATGTCCACTAAGTTGGAAGGAAGGGAAAATATAACAATTATATGTTAATGCATGCATTTTACATTGAATATTTTCCATTTTATTAAGAATCCATTTGAAACAATTAACTATATACTTGGTTAAAACCTATGTTTTGTATCAAATCACTTTTGATTTCAATGGGAAAATTTTATGGCTAATGTGTTTTTTTTTTGTATCAAATTACTTTTGGTTTGAATGCGAAAATTTTATGGCTAACGTCTTTTTCTCGAAATGTGATAAACCCCATTAAAATGGGAGATATATCGAAATTATTCCTATGGTGTCATAAAATAGTTTCAAGTAGTTTACAAATATAAATGCATAAATTCAATGAGCATATTTTTGAGATATAAAAGGCAAAAATGGAATAGTTGTTTATGAACAAATATCACTGGATCGCTATGGATATATCTGCTTCATTAAAAGGGAGGGATTTTTCTGCAAGGATGTCCACTAAGTTGGAAAGAAGGGAAAATATCACAATTATATGTTAGTGCATGTGTTCTACATTGAAAATTTTTCATTTTATTAAGAATCTATTTTAAAGAATTACCTATATAAGGTTAAAACCTATGTTTTGTATCAAATAAATTTTGGTTTCAATGGGAAACTTTTATGTCTAATGTGTTTTTTCTCAAAATGTGATAGACCCCATTAAAATGGGAGATATATCAAAATGATTCCTATGGTTTAATAAAACAGTTGAGTAGTTTAAAGATATAGATGCATAACTTCAATGGGCATATTTTTTAGATATACAAGCCCAAAATGAAATAGTTGTTGGTGAAAAAATATCAGTGGATCACTATGGATATATCTGCTTCATTAAAAGGGATTTTTATAGAAGGATTTCAATTAAGTTGGAAAGAAGGGAAAATGTCGCAATTATATGTTAATGCATGTGTTTTACATTAAATATTTTCATTTTATTAAGAATCTGTTTGAAACAATTAACTATATAAGGTTAAAACCTATGTTTGTATCAAATCACTTTTGGTTTCAATGGGAAACCTTTATGGCTAATGTGTTTTTCTCGAAATATGATAGACCCCATTAAAATGGCATATATATAGAAATGATTCCTATGGTGTAATAAAATAGCTAAGTAGTTCCAAGATATAGATGCATAAATTCAATGAGCATAGTTTTGTGATGTATAAGTCCAAAATGGAATAATTGTTGGTGAAAAAATATCAGTGGATCACTATGGATATATCTCCTTCATTAAAAGGGATTTTTCTAAAGGGATGGAATAAGTTGGGAAGAAGGGAAAATATAACAATTATAAGTTAATGCATGTGTTTTACATTGAATGTAAAAGTTTTTCTCTCTCTCTCTCATTGTTTTAGTCTTGATCTTATAAAATGTTTCCATAAATCCATTCCCTATTACATTTCATGTGAAAGACATTTCCAAACCCACCCATATTTGCACCTAATAATTTTTTCATGTTCTGCAAATATCAAAACATCTACATGTGATCCTAGAGAGTCCTCTGATGCATCTTGGAGTCTTACAGTTGGTCATATTGAAACAAAACCGCTATAGGGTTCAGGTAAGAGTTTTATGTCTTCTCTTGGGGATGATGTGCTTTCAACATCTAACACACTTGGAGTAAATCACCAATCCATGATTGGAATAAATTACCAACCTTTGCATAAGGAGTTCTTATTAGATTTTCCTGGGCTAATTCAGACTAACAATGTTCATAGGTTGAACACTGACAAAGAATGTTAGAAAGTTTCCTGCTTGGCATCGGAAATATTCTGCTATTCCTACATATAGTGATAAGCTTGGTGGTAATGGTGACTCTAATAGCTACAATTCAGACTAATAATGTTCATAGGTTGAACACTAACAAATAATGTTCAGAAATTTTCCTGCCTGGTATCAGAAATATTTCTTCTATTCTTGTAGATAGTGATAAGCCTGGTGGTAATGGTGACTCTGATAACTGCAATTCAGATTAATAGTGTTCATAGGTTGAACACTGACAAAGAATTTTCATAAATTTTCTTGCCTGGCATCGCAAATATTTCTGCTATTCCTGCAGATAGTGATAAGCCTGGGGGTAATGGTGACTCTGATAACTGCAGCAATTTTCCCTCTAAAGATGCATTTTTTTTATAGGAACAGGAAGGAAGGAAATCTATAAGTGAGCGGATGTCATAGTTAAATAGAATATGTAGGGATAGTAAAATATATGTTTTTTCTGTCATTTTTTGTTATTTTGATCCATTTTGGAAAGTATAATTGAAAGAAGATTCACAACATATTAATGTAAAGGTCCAGAATACTGTAAGAAAATTAGTTTTTCGATTTTGAATTAGCAAGTGAAAATGTAAGTGAAATTTTTGTAAGTACTTTGACTACTATAAGTGACTTGCCCTGGTACATTATATAAACCAAAAGTATTTTTCTTGCCTAAAAGAAAATAAGCAGAGATACATAGATACATACCTGGAAATTCGCAGACAAAGCCGCAACGAGGATGAAGCCACAACGAGGATGAAGCCTAGCGATCCCTGAAGACGTCATTGAAGATGCAAACCAAAATTCCTTGTGAACAAAATTAAATTAAATTAATGTATGAATTTACAGGGTAAGTTCCGTAGATCAAGAACCAAAGGTCACCACTCACAAATAGATCAAAAATTAGTACACTAGTATAATCACGTGGTTAAAACCCTCAAAGAGGGAAATAGTCCAGGCCCTGAGCCAACGCGGCCAGTTCAAGGAATTTATTAATATAAAAATAAAAGTTACATATGTTTCTCTCATAAACGGTTACCAAAAAAATGACCCGCCATGATATTTAAAGAGAGATCATGGACCAATCGGGTGTTAAGCCACAGATCAAGTGTTGTTAATACCAATGTGAGAGATAACCATCAGATCACTACAAATCGTGACCGTCGGATTATAAGTTACAAATGTACATGGTAAAGAAAGAAACTTTACCTAACTTGACACTAGACTAAGTTATTCTTAACTATTTCCTATGTTTCAAAATATCCTAACAATTAAATTAAAATCAACAAAACAAAATTACAAAAAAAGAAGAGAAAATCAACAAAAATTACCTTCACAGAGTGCAAAAGAAAACCAACAACAAGATGCACGAGACAGATGTGAACAAAGCAACAACAAAAAGACGCGCAAGACAGATGTGCACAAGAAACCTATAAAAGTTTGCAGGCTGATATATTTATAAAATACGAGTTGAGTCGAACTATTTTAAAAGTTTGCCCAAATTAGAATTTCGATCGAACTTTTGTTGTCGGTTTTCCCATCTCCGGCCAAAACTCTGTTTTCCCACGCCGTCAGTACACCGTCAATGTAAACAATAATATGAGTTCGGCTGAACTAATTTCAAAATTTTAGCCGAACTTTCTAATAGTTCGACCGAAATTTTACAAAATTTCAGTCAAATTATTGAGAAAAAAAGTTTTCCGCCCCCGATTTTCACAAAAGTGTAACCCAACTTCGAACTTTTACCCCCTAACCTAACATAGCATAACCTAGTCTAGCCTAACCTTACCTTGCCTAGCTTAACCTAGCCAAACCTAGGCTACCCTTACTTAGCTTAACCTAGCCTAACCTATCCTAGCCTTACCTAGCCTTAATCTAACATAGCCTACTCTAAAATAACCTAATCTAGCATAGACAACTCTAATCTAGCCTAACCTAGCCTAGCCTAGCCTAGCTTATATTTCCCAACTCTACCCTAGCCTAACCTAGATTAGCTTACTCTAGCCTAGCCCACTTTAGCCTAGCCTATCCTAACCTACTCAAGCCTAGCTTAGCCTACCCTACCCTACCTTACTCTAGAGTAACCTAGCTTAGCTTACTATATGGTTTCATAGCCTAAGCTACCCTACCTTAGCCTAAACTACTCCTTACTACAGTACTCTAGGCTAACCTAGAGGCTAGCCTACTCTATCATATCCTAACCTACTCAAGCCTAACCTACTCTAGCCTAACCTAAACTACTCTAACCTACCCTATCGTACTACTAATCTATCCCACTACTACCTTAATCCTACATTGGACTGCTCAAGCCTAGCATAGTCTACTCTAGCTCTACCTAACCTAGTGTACCCCACCCTACCCTACCCTACTCTAGCTTAGCCTACCCTACTATTACATAACCTATCCTAGAATTTCTTATCCTAGCCTTACACTAACCTATCCTTGCCTACTCTAGCCTAGCCTAGCCTACTGTATCCTACCCTAGTCAAGTCTACTCTAGTCTCATGTAGCTTACCCTAGCCTAGCTTCCTCTAGCCTAGAGTACTCAAGCCTAGCCTAGCTTATTCTACTCTAGGTCAGGCTAATCTACCATGGTGTAGATTATCCTACTATATCCTATGCTAGCCTACTCTAACCTAGCCCACTTTATCCTATCCTAACCTAGCCTATTAAAGCCTAGCTTAGCATACCCTAGCCTACCTTACCTTATAATAGCCTACTCTAGCCAAGTCTAGCTCAGCCTACTATATGGTATCATATCCTAACCTACCCTAACTTGGCATAGAATACTCTAGGTTAGACTATTATTGCCTATTGTACTCTAGCCTAACCTAGAGACTACTCTACTCTGGCCTACTGTCACACCTCCCGTTTCCAACAATTTTTTTTTCTTCTATATCATGATGATCCAAAGTCTATTCCACATCTGAATAATTCAACATTTCTTACTTTCTGATTTACACATCAATTATAGGTATTCCCTTTAACACCTATGGTATTTAGGGTCAAGACCCTTAACCTCTTGTTTTAAATTCTATTTATTATACTAACCATTAAGGTTTTTAACTCCATAACCCTTCCTTCATTTTATTAATATATATATATGCTTATTATACATATATATATAACCACAAATTTCCAACATATATATATATATATATATATATCCCCGACTTTCCAACATATATATATATATATCCACGACTTTTCAACATATATATATATATATCGAATTTAAATCTTTTCCATGTCCTATGGTTACCACAACCCTAGCTTCACGATACCTCCTACGTCCTATAGTTATACGATCCACCATTGTTAACGTTGATATAATTTATTTGTTTGTTTATTGATACTATGAGTTGAGTTGGTCGTATTGCGTTATGAAAGTAGTGTCCTCTATCAAATCCGAGTGTTGGATACGTTTTGTGGCTATACTCTTTTATGATCCACTAGTTCTTACCTAGCTGTAGTCGCACGTTACTTTTCTATATGCATATGGATTTGATTTTATTAACCGCGTGTATACGGAAGATATATGTAATTTAGACCTTGCGTATGAGATTTTTACTGCTCTTGCAACTCTCGGTTCAGTAGGACATCGACATCAATTTAATTGTTATATGTACACATATCTTTGGAAATCTAAGATTCCAATTTGGTTTATGGCTTCTGGGTTATGGAACAGCCTGTGTAGTTAATACATTTCAGGTCCTGGGTACGTTGAGATTTTATTGAGCCCCGACCCCAATGCAACATTCAATTCAGGCGTTGATCCATGGTTAAACCGTCAGATTTGAGCCACCTGTATGGATTGATCGCGTTAGGGTTTTCAGTATGTTTATTATAAAGATAGAGCCGTAACTGAGTTTCGCTTTCCGGTCACTTTCTCCATTCTTCCAGCTAGCCATAGCGATGGCTGATCTGCTGGGATTTCAGGCGTACAGGCTTTATCCCGCCAATGGCTATTCTCCTCTTGTCGATGCACAGAGGTAAGCTCACGGTATCGTTTTTGATGATCATTTCGTGGTTTATTATGCATGCTGTCATTTACACAGGGTGGTCTCGTTTTAATTCAGGGTTTGCATTCCCGATGATTTTCTATACTCTAATCCTTCTCCCCATGTTTCATTCCAGATCAACGTTGCTATGGTTAGGACTTTACGTCCTCGGTTATCATTTTTCCAGGACTTATCCTGTAGTTTGATAAACGTTGCGTTTGACAGGATATTAAGGAGTTCGGTGATCCTCGAGGACATTTTCGTTGCAAATGTGTGTTCAAGACGTCGAAATTTCTACCAGGTAAGACTGTCTCAACGCTGTGATCTCCGTTCCTCCTTTCTGCGTTTTCATTTAAATTTTTGGGTTTAATCTATTCACCTGATCTGTGCCTAACTCTTCCAGGCATCTCCGACGCAGGCGTCTCCTCTCAGATCTTTGCATTTCCCAGGTAAAGTTTTAAGTTCTTATTTAGAGTTACGTCTTATTCTATGTACATTTCTCAGGTCTGGGTTCGAATTTCATTGTGGAGATTTTTGGTTTCCTCGGCTAATACAAATAATGTGCTCTTTTACTCGCAGGTATGGTTGATATTCTTCAGCGTCAATATGAATTCAACCTCATCGTTCCTCTATTCACTAATGGTATCTGCTCTCCATATCTTTTTCAGGTTGGTACGCGTGAGCCTTTCGGCTACTGGCGAAGTAGTGGTTCATGAGGAACATTTATATATCTTGTGTTGTTTATTTTTCACATATATATATCTAGTCCTGGGTGAAAATTTTATCTCCCAAAGGGAGTTACCCTTTGTTTTGTAAATGATGCATACGCAATAGCCTAGACTGTCAGACGCTCGAACTGAGCGGGATTTAGCCCTATGGGCGATAAGAATTTCCGGCTTACTTCTCGAAATTTCTTTTTAAAACTAGATCTGTGCTAGCGTTGGGTTTTTGGTTTTGTTTCTTTTGTTATACGAACTCTATCATTACTATTTAGTATTAATTGTTGGATTCTTGGTTTTATCCATATATGCCTCTGTTACATGCCATCATTCGCTCAAAGCGACCATACATAACTTTGGTTATTAAATTAACAAAAGGGCCAGTTATTACAATTCTTGATATGGTAGGCACATACCTCGTATAATCTAGATGAGTACTCTATCATGCGCAGAATTTTCATTTCTATCACTGATGTAAAATGTATTCCTGCAATGTGTAATGGTTTTCAAATTGAAGATTTCTTACTGTGTTTGGTTGGCTACACCAGTCCGTATCTTTTAGTGTTTAATGCGAACATGACATATATAAAACTCTGGTTATTATCTCGTTACGATTTCTAGTCATATGACGTTTTTACCAGTAGCAATTTTTATGTTAAATGTTGATTCTAATGTTTACTCTGTTCTATTAGTCAACATTATTAAATCCCTCGATGTTTCCCTTCGGGGTATGGATATAGATAAGTGTATCATGACTTCAACAGAAATCCGTGATGGAGTTCTATGTAAGTGAAATATGAAATACAGTTGCAGATCTATTTCAACATTTAATAATTTCTCAACTATAGTTTCAGTCCTTGTCTCTCTGTTTTTTCACTTGGTCAACATGCAGATCTTGCATTTATATAGTTCTTTTCCAGCACTCACACATAAATTTCTTCTATTATTTGGCTAGCAGAGTTCATTCTTATTGCATCCATTATGAACATGATAATATGTTTGAATATTGAAATTTTGATTTTGAGATAAATAAAATATTTATATTTATGTTTAGATTTTAACAATGAAATTAAGACATCTGTTTAATATTTTCACTATTTTAGAAGGCTGAGGAAACGATTAAGTTAAATGTAGGTATCCAGGAAAATATGTTCTAATTTGAACAGGTTATGGTTTTAAAATTTCGATGAATTTAACTTCCTAGATGTGAAATTCTAAACTCTCTGAAGGACGAAGGATAATTCTGCTGAACTTCTGTTAAATGTGTGGAATATTACTACATAAAATCTGTACCTAGATTTCTCCTTTTGATGCAACATCAACTCTAATTCTACCTATTATGGTCAAATATAAATAAATAGGTCTAAGGTAGCATTCATAAGTCTAGTATGCAATTTCATCAATTATATGTAGCCAATTCATACCTTAAGAAGTAAAAACATAGTTAAATTTAGAGACATACCACTATTGAGATTGACCAACCTCCCAACCTTAGAGTCCTTTTGTCTCCCAGAACTCACCCCCGAGCTGAGGTCATCCCCCTTGAACAGATCAACCCCTAATCTGTACAAGAGCAGCTTATTTAAGCTAATTTTCCCCAACGCTTGTTTCTAATTCTGCGTCTAGAATATCAGGATGCTTTTCTTCCTGTTTGCCTAGCCTTCCCATTTTTGGGATTCTTTAAAGTTGTTTTATGCTTTTCCTCATCTTTTCTAGCTTTTTACCTCCTCCCAAATACTTTCCTCATCATTGGGGAAATTTAGATTCTTCCTCAAAAATCTAAATTAGAATTAATTCCTTTCAAGGTTTTTTTGAAGGATTGTGGGGAATAGTTGCCTTATCCATCCTCATGGATTTAGCAAGTGATCTCATAATTCTCATTTTTGGTCAATATGCACACCAGTATTTTATTCATTTCCTCAACTTAAATATTAAATTACATTCACAAGATATTTATCCTTTGGGGTCCACTCCCCTTAGGATTAAGGTTCAAATGTCTAGCTTTGAAATTCCAGAACATAAATTGGGGGTGTTACATATTCCCCCTCTGAAAATAAACACCGTCCTCGGTGTTGTTATTTAACTACTAGAGTTCATTTTTCAAACAAAAATGGATATCTTTCCATCATTTCAGCTTCTCTTTCCCAGGTAGCTTCTTCAGTAGTAAAGTGCTTCCACTGCACTTTTACTCTGGCTACTGTTTTGTTTCTCAATTCAATTTATTCCCGCTCCAATACTTGAAGCGGTTCTGGCAGAAACTCCCCTTCTGGTTCCACCTGTACAACATTCCAATCAGCTATGTGAGAAGCATCATGCACATATATTTTTAATAACGAAACATGAAACACATCATGAACTCTAACATGGGGTGGTAAGGCCAACTTATAAGCCACTGGTCCCACCCTTTCTAATAATTCAAAAGGACCACAATATCTAGGGGCCAGTTTCGCACAACTTCCAGCATAAAGTGTGCTCTTTTTGGGTTTAATACACAAATACACATGGTCCCCCACTTTGAATTCTCGGTGCACTCGTTTCTTATCAGCATAGCTTTTCTAGCGATCTTGTGCCGTCTTGATGTTTCTTTGTATCTGTTTAACAATTCTTTCCATCTATTGTAAGGCATCGGGTCCTAACATTAGTTTATCCTCTGGTTGACTCCAGCTCAAAGGAGTACAACACTTTCTTCCATACAATGCCTCAAACGGACTCATTTTGATAGAGGATTGGTAGCTGTTATTATAGGCAAATTCAGCTAAATGAAAATACTCTTCCCACTTTGATGGTCTATCCATCACATACATTCTCAGCATATCCTCCAAAATTTGATTAGTCCTTTCTGTTTTCCCATCGGTCTGAGGGTAATAGGCGGTACTAAAATTCAACTTAGTACCCATCCCTACGAATAGTCCTTTCCAAAAGGCTGCTGTAAACTTAGCATCTCTATCAGATACAATCACCTTTGGAACCCCATGAAGCCTTACTACCTCCTTCAGGAACACATTCGCTACTTGAGCTGTCCCAAAAGTAGATTTCAATGGTATAAAGTGGGCAGCTTTTGTTAAAGTGTCTACTACTACCATTACAGAATCATGTTGATATTTGGTTTTGGGTAATCCTATTATAAAGTCCATGGAAACTGTGTCCCATTTCCATTCTGCAATTGGAAAAGGGTTTAAAAGACCTGCTGGATGTTGATGCTCAACTTTGACTAGTTGACATTCCATGCACCTGCTTAAATATTCTGCTACATCTCTCTTCATTCCGGGACAGAACAACTTATTTTTCAGGGCTGTAAACATTTTCTGATATCCTGGATGTCCTGCATATGGCTGTTTGTGATATTCATCCAAAATTTCTCTTTTTAAGGACTCTACATTGGGAATATACAACCTGTTTTGATAGCAGATAAGCCCTTTTTGATTTTGAGTGAAATCAGTTTTCTCCTTTTTCTGTAGTTTCACCACGAGTGTTTCATAGTTTGGATCTTGATGTACTAATTTTCTCACCAACTCTTCTATTTCAATCTGGACACTACTTCCAATGCTGTTTATATTCTGAAAAGCATTCCTGCTTAATGCATCAGCAAATTTATTTTCTTTTCCCTTGATATGTTTTATGTCCATATCAAATTCACTTAAAAAGGATAGCCATCTGGCTTGTCTTGCATTCAGATCAGTTTGGGAAAAGAAATATTTGAGACTAATATGATCAGTCATCAATGTAAACTTTTTCCCCAGAAGATAGTGCCGCCACATTTTCAAAGCATGGATAACAACTTCTAATTCCAAATCATAGACACTATAATTTTGTTCATGTATTTTCAGTTTCCTAGATTCATAGGCAATAACTGCATTTTCCTGCAAAAGAAATCCTCCCAACCCCTCTCTACAAGCATCTGTACATACAACAAATTCTTTATCAGGATCTGCAATTTTCAGTATAGGGGCTGTGGTGAGTTTTTGCTTTAATTGATCAAAACTGTTTTGGCATTTTTCAGTCCACAAAAATTTGACACCTTTTCTTTGCAATGACGTAATGGGATATGCTATGGCAGAGAATCTTTCTACAAATCTGCGATAATAGCCTGCAATCCCCATGAATGATCTTACTGCTGAAACATTATTTGGTACAGGCCATTATTTTATAGCCTTTATCTTTTCAGGGTCAACTGCAAGGCCTTGTTCAGAAATAATATGACCCAAGTATTGAATCTTATCTTTATAAAATTCACATTTGCTGAACTTGGCATATAGCTGGTTTTATTTCAGAGTTTGCAACACTATCCGCAAATGTTCTCTATGTTCCTCGTTTTTGGAGTAGACCAAAATATCATCTATGAACACAAGAACAAATTTATCCAAGTACTTATTTAACACATTGTTCATCAGACACATAAATGTGGCAGGGGCATTTGTCAATCAAAAAGGTAGGACTACAAATTCGTAGTGTCCATACCTGGTTCGAAAAGCTGTTTTGCTGATGTCTTCTTCCTTGATTCTGAGCTAGTGATATCCAGTTCTTAAGTCAATCTTCGAAAATACTGAAGCTCCTCTCACTTGATCAAAAATATCATCAATTCTAGGTAGAGGATATCTATTCTCAATGGTCAGCTTGTTCAGTTGGCGATAATCAATACACATCCTAAAAGTTCCATCTTTCTTTTTCACAAATAAGACTGGTGCTCCCCAAGGAGACACACTTGGTCTGATATAACCTTTATCTAGCAATTCTTACAATTGCATTTTCAGTTCCATAAGTTCAGGAGTACTCATTCGATAAGGGGCTCGAGAAACAGGGGTTGCTCCCGGCACCAGATCGATTGTAAAGTCAATTTCTCTTTTGGGGGGAAGATGAGGAATCTCATCTGGAAAGACTTCCTTAAACTCCCTTACCACTGGTAAATCATTCAACATATTTTCTCCAGTTTTCTGTTCTACTTCCTCCACATGTACTGCATAAACTTGGTATCCTTTTCTAGCTGTTCGTTTTAATTGTAGTGCTGATATTTGTCTCACTGAAATGGATTTTGGTTTTCCTTTTAGAGTAAAAGGTTCCCCTTATTCATCCACACAATGCAAGGTTTTATCCCAGCAGTTCATCAGGGCTTTCTTCTTTTCCATCCAATCCATTCCTATCAGCAAGTCATAAGATCCTAACGGCAGTATGTTCAGATTTACTTCTGTTTGAAAACCATTTAATTGGATTGCTGTTTTGGGCAATTTATGTGTTACCTTTCTCTTAGTTCCAGTGGCCAACTGTACCAACCATGACTGCTGAAATTTTTCAGGTTTAAGATTACATTTTTCTACAATTCCAGGACTAATGTAACTCAAAGAACCACCCGGATCAATCAAAACAGTAACAGGTAGGTCAGAAATCTTACCATCCATTTCCACCATGGTTGCTTGATGTTCTGCTTGTCGATTTTCCAAGGCTGCACTGATAGTTGGTATATTTATAGCTATGTCATTTACTGTTGTTGCTTCTCGATCCCTCATGATCATATGAATGTTTCGATGAGGACAGTCCCTCAAAAGATGGGGTTCTCCACAGCCCCAACATTTCAAGGGTTCCTTCATTTTTACTGTGCCCTCCTTCTTACTGTCTGCATCTATTGGTTTTGAGGCCACCTGTGACTGAGTAGTTTGACTTTCTTTGGGTTTATTAAACTTTTTCCGCTGATGATCTCTGCCAAAATTCTTCAAATATGCTGGTTTCTGTTTCCTTCCTTTAAAATCCTTCTTGTTTGCCCAGCTTTTCCCTTGTTCAGTTTTTCCTTTGAACTGTTGGTAGCATAATCTGGCTTTTCTAACAGCTTCGTCCATGGTCTTTGGGTTTTCAAACTCAATTTTCTCTTTGTATATAGCAGGCAAACAATTCAGAAACCTTTGAACCTTTGCCTTCTCTTCCCTAATATAAGGGACATATCTCAATAAATTTGTAAACTTAGTGACAAACTCATCGATAGTGAGCTGTCCCAGTCTAAGTTCATGAAATTCCTTAGCTTTATCATCATAGTAACGTTCATTTAGATAGCGGTTTTTTGAACTTAACTTGGAAATCCTCCCAAGTCACGGTCTTTTCATCAATAGCGTGAACCATTTTTGTCTCTTCCCACCACAAGGTAGCCTTACCTTGTAGCTGGTAAACAGCTAATCTAGCCTTCAGATTGCTCTCGTATTCATAAACCTGGAAATATTTAATCATATTCAGTAACCAGGCTTCAGCATCTTCCTCCTTCTCCCCATCATAGGAGGGAGGTTTGATCTTTCGGAATTCCCCCTGTAATTCCCTTTTCTATTTATATTGATGTCTAGCAGCATCATCATCATCAGACTCATCCATCTTCCTCTTTCCAGAAACTTCGCCTTCTTGGCTGTTTCGGGAAGTTAGTTCTCTGATGAGCTTTTCTTGCTCCTTACTGGCTGATGACAACCTGTCATTCTGGCTTCTCAGTTCAGCCAATTCTCGTTGCAACCTGTGCAACATAGCCATCATTGGCGCGTTGGGGTCTGGTGTACTGTATTCGTCACGCAAATCCACATAAATTTCCTCACCCTCAGCCATTTCAGCACCACTGTACACTACATATCACAGATCAGTAAAGTTTACAAAGAAATTTTTCCACAATACTTATTTATTCAAGGAACGCTTAAAAACAGTGAGCATAATAACAATAGCCCAGTTTTATAACTTGGGCTCCGATACCATTTGTCACACCTCCCGTTTCCAACCAATTTTTTTTTTTCTATATCATGATGATCTAAAGTCTATTCCACATCTGAATAATTCAACATTTCTTACTTTCTAATTTACACATCAATTATAGGTATTCCCTTTAACACCTATGGTATTTAGGGTCAAGACCCTTAACCTCTTGTTTTAAATTCTATTTATTATACTAACCATTAAGGTTTTTAACTCCATAACCCTTCCTTCATTTTATTAATGTATATATATGCTTATTATACATATATATATAACCACGAATTTCCAACATATATATATATCCCCGACTTTCCAACATATATATATATCCTCGACTTTTCAACATATATATATATATATATATATCGAATTTAAATCTTTTCCATGTCCTATGGTTACCACAACCCTAGCTTCACGATACCTCCTACGTCCTATAGTTATACGATCC
This sequence comes from Pinus albicaulis, assembly GCA_034641835.2. NCBI lineage: Eukaryota > Viridiplantae > Streptophyta > Pinopsida > Pinales > Pinaceae > Pinus > Pinus albicaulis. Next base: position 25,518 of record JAXQQM020067707.1, read on the forward strand.
ACCATTGTTAACGTTGATATAATTTATTTGTTTGTTTATTGATACTATGAGTTGAGTTGGTCGTATTGCGTTATGAACGTAGTGTCCTCTATCAAATCCGAGTGTTGGATACGTTTTGTGGCTATACTCTTTTATGACCCACTGGTTCTTACCTAGCTGTAGTCGCACGTTACTTTTCTATATGCATATGGATTTGATTTTATTAACCGCTTGTATATGGAAGATATATGTAATTCAGACCTTGCGTATGAGATTTTTACTGCTCTTGCAACTCTCGGTTCAGTAGGACGTCAACATCAATTTAATTGTTATATGTACACATATCTTTGGAAATCTAAGATTTCAATTTGGTTTATGGCTTCTGGGTTACGGAACAGCCTGTGTAGTTAATACATTTTAGGTCCTGGGTACGTTGAGCTTTTATTGAGCCCCGACCCCAATGCAACATTCATTTCAGGCATTGATCCATGGTTAAACCGTCAGATTTGAGCCACCTGTATGGATTGATCGCGTTAGGGTTTTCAGTATGTTTATTATAAAGATAGATACGTAACCGAGTTTCACTTTCCGGTCACTTTCTCCATTCTTACAGCTAGCCATAGCGATGGCGGCTCTGCTAGGCTTTCAGGCGTACATGCTTTATCCCGCCGATGGCTATTCTCCTCTTGTAGATGCACAGAGGTAAGCTCATGGTATCATTTTTGATGATCATTTCGTGGTTTATTATGCATGTTGTCATTTACACAGGGTGGTCTCGTTTTAATTCAGGGTTTGCATTCGCGACGATTTTCTATACTCTAATCCTTCTCCCCATGTTTCATTCCAGATCAACATTGCTATTGTTAGGAATTTACGTCCTCGGTTATCATTTTTCCAGGACTTCTCCTGTAGTTTGATAAACGTTGCGTTTGACAGGATATTAAGGAGTTCGGTGATCCTCGAGGACATTTTCCTTGCAAATGTGTGTTCAGGACGTCAAAATTTCTACCAGGTAAGACTGTCTCGACGTTGTGATCTCCGTTCCTCCTTTCTGCGTTTTCATTTAAATTTTTGGGTTTAATCTATTCACCTGATCTGCGCCTAACTCTTCCAGGCATCTCCGACGCAGGCGTCTCCTCTCGGATCTTCACATTTCCCAGTTAAAGTTTTAAGTTCTTATTTAGAGTTATGTCTTTATTCTATGTACATTTCTCAGGTCTGGGTTCGAATTTCATTGTGGACATTTTTTGTTTCCTCGGCTAATACACATAATGTGCCCTTTTACTCGCAGGTATGGTTGATATTATTTGGCGTCAATATGAATTCAACCTCATCGTTCCTCTATTCACTAATGGTATTTGCTCTCCATATCTTTTTCAGGTTGGTACGCGTGAGCCTTTCGGCTACTGGCGAAGTAGTGGTTCATGAGGAACATTTATATATCTTGTGTTGTTTATTTTTCATATATATATATCTAGTCCTGGGTGAAAATTTTATCTCCCAAAGGGAGTTACCCTTTGTTTTGTAAATGATGCATACGCAACAGCCTAGACTGTCAGACGCTCGAACTGAGCGGGATTTAGCCCTGTGGGCGATAAGAATTTCCGGCTTACTTCTCGAAATTTCTTTTTAAAACTAGATCTGTGCTAGCGCTGGGTTTGTGGTTTTGTTTCTTTTGTTCTACAAACTCTATCATTACTATTCAGTCTTAATTATTGGATTCTTGGTTTTATCCATATATGCCTCTGTTACATGCCATCGTTCGCTCAAAGCGACCATACATAACTTTGGTTATTAAATTAACAAAAGGGCCAGTTATTACAATTCTTGATATGGTAGGCACATACCTCGTATAATCTAGATGAGTACTCTATCATGCGTAGAATTTTCATTTCTATCACTGATGTAAAATGTATTCCTGCAATGTGTAATGGTTTTCGAATTGAATATTTCTTACTGTGTTTGGTTGGCTACACCAGTCCGTATCTTTTAGTGTTTAATGCGAACATGACATATATAAAACTCTGGTTATTATCTCGTTACGATTTCTAGTCATATGACGTTTTTACCAGTAGCAACTTTTATGTTAAATGTTGATTCTAATGTTTACTCTGTTCTATTAGTCAACATTATTAAATGCCTCGATGTTTCCCTTCGGGGTATGGATATAGATAAGTGTATCATGGCTTCAACAGAAATCCGTGATGGAGTTCTGTGTAAGTGAAATATGAAATACAGTTGCAGATCTATTTCAACATTTAATAATTTCTCAAACTATAGTTTCAGTCCTTGTCTCTCTGTTTTGTCACTTGGTCAACATGGAGATCTTGCATTTATATAGTTTCTTTTCCAGCACTCACACATAAATTTCTTCTATTATTTGGCTAGTAGAGTTCATTCTTATTGCATCCATTATGAACTATGATAATATGTTTGACTCTCTTGAAATTTTGATTTCAGAACCAAATACAATGTAATTTGTCTTATGTTCAGATTTTAATAAATGAGAGTCTGGTGCATCTAGTTTTAATGAACCTTCTTTTATTTTAAATTGCAGAAGCAGATTAAAGTTAGAATATAGATCATCTTGGGAAAATATGTATTCTCAGATTTGAACCAGTTATGGTTTAAAATTTCTAATGAATTCTTTCCCTAGATGTGATTCCCACAACCATACAGAGGTTGAAGATAATTCTGCTGAACTTCTGTTATATGTGTGGAATATTACTACATAAAATCTGTATCTAGATTTCTCCTTTTGATGCAACATAAACTCTAATTCTACCTCTTATGGTAAAATATAAATAAATAGGTCTAAGGTAGCATTCATAAGTCTAGTATGCAATTTCATCAATTATATGTAGCCAATTCATACCTTAAGAAGTAAAAACATAATTAAATTTAGAGACATACCACTATTGAGATTGACCAACCTCCCAACCTTAGAGTCCTTTTGTCTCCCAAAACTCACCCTCGAGCTGAGATCATCCCCCTTGAACAGATCAACCCCTAATCTGTACAAGAGCAGCTTATTTAAGCTAATTTTCCCCAAAGCCTGTTTCTAATTCTGCGTCCAGAATATCAGGATGCTTTTCTTCCTGTTTGCCTAGGCTTCCCATTTTTGGGATTCTTTAAAGCTGTTTTATGCTTTTCCTCAGCTTTTCCATCTTTTTACCTCTTCCCAACTACTTTCCTCATCATTGGGGAAATTTAGATTCTTCCTGAAAAATCTAAATTAGAAATAATTCCTTTCAAGGTTTTTTTGAAGGATTGTGGGGAATAGTTTCCTTATCCATCCTCATGGATTTACCAAGTGATCTCATAATTCTAATTTTTGGTCAATATGCACACCAGTATTTTATTCATTTCCTCAACTTAAATATTAAATTACATTCACAAAATATTTATCCTTTGGGGTCCACTCCCCTTAGGATTAAAGTTCAAATGTCTAACTTTGAAATTCCAGCACATAAATTGGCGGTGTTACACCCTAATATTAAACCCAAATATTATAAACCCAATATTAACCGCTAATTATAAACGATATATATTAGAATCTATATTATAACCCAACATATTATGTCATAATGTAAATCATAATATTAAGACTCAAAAGATTAATAAACGCAAGGGATTATTTATATTATAAACCAAAGAACTAATAAATGCAAGGGTTTAATATTATAAACCAAAGGATTGAGTGAACCGAAGAGATAAATATTAAAAACCTACATGATCAATAAGGCCAAAGGATCAATATTAAAAACAAAAAAGATTATTGAATCCTAAGAATAAAATTTTTAAACTCAAAAATCTAAGAAATTAATAAACCCTAATAATTGCTATTTTAAATTAAATATATTAATAAACCCAAGCCATTATTAATATTATAAACCAAAAGAATTAATAAACTCAAGGGTTTAGTATTATAAACCAAAGTAATTGGTGAACCCAAGAGATAAATATGAATATTATAAACAAATAAATTACTACACCCTAATAATTAATATTCTAAACTCAAGAGATTAACAAACCCTAAGAATTAATATTTTAAACTCAAGATATTAATAAACCCAATGGGTTATTAATATTATAAACATAAAGATCTAAAAACAGCAGGGGTTTGATATTACAAACCAAAGAAATTGGTGAAACGAAGGGATAAATATTAAAAACTTGAGGGATCAATAAGGTCAAAGGATCAATATTATAAAAACTAGAGATTAATAAAGCCTAAGAATTAAATTTTTTATCTCAAAAACCTAAGAAATTAATAAACCCTAAGAATTACTATTTTTAGCTCAAGAACTTTTAAGATCCAAGGATGGTTTAGTATTATAAACGAAAAGAACTAATAAACCAAGGGTTATATATTATAAACCACAAGAATTGGTGAACCAAAGGGATAAATTTAAAAAACCTAAGGGATCAATAAGGTGAACGGATCAATATGAAAACCATAAGAGATTAATAAATCCTAAACATTAATATCTTAAATAAAAAGGTTTGATAAACTCACATGATTATTAATATTATAAAACTCAAGTATATAAAAACCTTTAGATAAATATTATAAACCTCAAGTATATAAATTTTTTTAGATAAATACTACAAACCGTAAAATAAACATGGTTGAGCATGCTTGATTTAAACATTGAGACAATTGTTGTCACAATGTGACGTTAGACAAAGCATGACCATGGTTTGCCATGGTTTATTTTCATATTTAGACAATATTTGTCACAATGTGACATTCGACCATGGCAGACCTTCATTGACTACGACTAACTATGATTAACAATGGTAGCCCATGGCTGATTTTCATATTGAGACAATGTTTTTCATAATGTGATATTGGACCATGCATTAATATTAAAGTGTAAGACTAATCTTTAAGACTTAATATTACCAATGCAAAGAATTAGAAAACTCAAGGTATGAATAAGCTCTAATAATTAATATCTTAAACTTGAAGCCTAAGTAATTAATAAACCCTACAAATTAATAATTTAGATTGAAGAGATTATTAATAATATAACCCAAAAGAACTAATAACCCAAGGGTTTAATATTATAAACGAAAGGAATTGGTGAATCGAAGGGATAAATATTAATATTATAAACCAAGAAATTAATAAAGCATAATAATTAATACTTTAAACTCAAGAGATTAATAAACCATAACAATTAATATTTTAAACTTAAGAGATTAATAAACTCAAGGGGTTATTAATATTATAAACCAAAAGAAGTAATAAACCCAATGATTTAATATTACAAACCCAAGAAATTCATGAACCCAAAGGATAAATATTAAATACCTAAGGGATCAATATGTCCAAGGGATCAATATTAAAAACACAAGAGATCAATAAACCTAAGAATCAATATTATGAAATAAAATATTATAATCCCTAATGTTATAAACTTGAAATATTAAACACAATATTATAAACCCAATATTAAAGTCTAATTATAAACCCTATATATTAGAATATATATTATAACCCAATATATTACTCCATAATGTAAATCATAATATTAAAACCAAATATTATAAGCCATATATATGTTAGATCTAAGAATTTTGTGATCTATAATGTAGATGAAAGAACTTTCGGATTAATAGCTATGATGTGATTAATCCAAAAGTTCTTTTATCTAGCCCTATATATATATATATATATATATATATATATATATATATATATATATATATGAAAAACTCAATATTATAAACTCTAATATTAAAACAAATATAATAACACTTATTATTAAACCCAATAATATAAACTTTAATATTATGCCCAATAATTATCTCAATATTCAACGGCCCCTCATGAGGTTTCATCTTAGCTCATTTTGCTGACTTTTATATAAATATTTTAATTAATATATTGTCAATTATTTTAATTAATTAAGTTAATATTACTATTAATTAATATGAAAATATTAATTAAAATTTAAAAAATTAATGCTTATTGTAATTGAACATTTTTATAAAAAAAAGTTAATTAAGATATTGCCAAATGTTTAAATTAATGTTCTTAAACATTTTAATGCTTTTATAAATGTTATCAATGTTTCATATAATGTTAAAAATTAATTAATTTAAGTTAAAATTAATTAATGTTAATGTTTTAATTAATTAATATTAATGTTAATTATTGTTTTAATAATTTAATTAATTAATGTTGTATTAATTAATTTCTTTAAACATGTTTAAATTAATGTTATTAAACATTTTTAAATAAATATTTTAATTAATATATTCTCAAAAGTTTTAATTAATACTTTAAAGCTAACAAATATTGAAATACAATTCCAACAACTTATTATTATTATTGTTATTAACCAAATCTCAATATATTCATGTTTAGATATATTTGAATAATATAGTTAAGTATAATAATTATGTATTACTAATTTAATTAATATGTCAATATAATAATGGAAATATAATAATGATTTCACTTTATTATTAATTAATATTAATATATTTATTTTACAGATTTTTGAATTAATCTTTAATGTTTTTAAACATTTTTATATAAAAGTTTTAATTACATATTGCAAATTATTTTTATTAATACTATTAATTAATAATGTCTAATGCTCTAATTTGTTAATATTTTAATTAATTATTTAATGTATATTAATTATGCATTGCATTAAAATATAATTTACGTATATGGAGTGATTAAGTAATTTTTTATTTTTTTTAATGCTTACAAGGTTAAAATATTATTAAAATATATTCTAAATTTATTATTATTATTATTATTTTTTGTATAATAATAATAATAGTTTAATAATATAATATTATAATATAATTGTATTAAAATAATTATTATAATTTAATCTTATAATTTATTATTGTATTAAACTAATTTCATTAAAATTTGAACTTAAGGTTTATTCCTTATATAGTAATTATGTGTTAATGAAACCTTATTATTAAGAAGTATAATTGCATTAGTTAAGTGATGTATGATCACATGATGGTCACAATTTTTTTTACAACTTATTTATGAAACTAAAGCTATATTATAATTTAAACCTACAATTTGTTTGTTATTTATTATATTGTTTAAATAATATGAAACATCATATTAAGTAAAGTAAGTCAACATTAAGAAAGTCCAAATAGGTAGCACAGACAGTTGAATACTAGAGAAACAAAGTTTTTTTTGAATTAATAAAAAATAAATTCACAGGACCAAGAATAATTTAATAAAATAATATTTTGTTTTTTTATAGTTAAATTTAATAAAATAATATTTAGTTTTTTATAGTTAATTGTGAGGGGGCATACATTTGAATGACATGCATAGGAAACCATAAACCTTATAACAATTTAATAATATAATATTATAATATAATTGTATTAAAATAATTATTATAATTTAATCTTACAATTTATTAATAATACAATTATATTAAAATAATTATTATAATTTAATATTACAATTTATTATTGTATTCAAATAATTTTATTATAATTTAATGTTAGGTGTTATCTCTATATTGAAATTGTGGTAATTGTGTGATAATGAAATCTTATTATTAATAAGAGCTTCTATTACATCAAAAGTTAACACAAATGCTAAATACAACAAGAAGTATAATTTCATTAGTTAACTGATATATTATCACATGATAGTCACAATTTTGTTTTTACATTACATTATGAAACCTAAAACTATATTATAATTTAAACCCACCATTTATTATTTATTCATTATATTGTTTAGATAATATGAAACATTAACTATTTTTTATTATCATACATCATGTCAACCCCATTAATCATTCTAGATTTAATTGTTGACATGGATACAAATAAGTTGAAATGAGTAGCATGGAGACTTGAATAACCAGCAACAATATTTTTTTTTAAAGTAATAAAAAATCAATCGACCCAAGAAAGGATAATTTAATAAAATAATATGTTGTTCTTTATAGTAACCTGTGAGCGGGCATACATTTGGATGACATGCATATGCAACCACTAGGGTAATGGAGTGGAGGAAAAGTTTTTAAACACACACTTGCCAAGTGGTATAAGTTTGATAATGTGAACAGTTATAGGTTTCAAAATTAATCCAGGTAGCAATGCATATTTTATAAGTTTTTTTTTTAATTTCATTTCTAACTAATTATGTCATACGTTGTTATCAACAATAGGCAAAATAAATTTTTAATCATGTTTTGTAAAAAATTAATTTAATTATTATTTAAATATGTGATTTAGATATGCAAGGAAGTTATGAGTTTTAATTGAATATATGAACATTATCCAATTCAACGCCTATGGTGTAACTATATATAAGAATTTTAATATATATACATAAATTTCAAAAGATATACATATGTATTAAACCTTATTTGAAATCTTTCTTACACAAATTTAAGAAAGAGAGGTTATATAAGTGGGAGAATGAAGCCATGAGTACTTGGGAGAACTTCTTATATTTTCTGAGCGTAAAAGGTGTAAAATAGTTGTTGGTTACCTATACTGACTCTCACACACACAGTCCAACCATGCTACATGGTAGAAAAACTCATTGCGTAAAGCAAAATATGCATTAGGTTATTGGGTGGAAATAGTTATGTAGATACAATAAGAAGTGAGTCTAACGACACCATGGGGTAGGAGAACTCTCTATGTCTAGATGTGTAAGATATATGATGAAACAAGTTATATAATGTAGGATCAATTACACAGTTACGCTTCTGCCTCTTGCACTTGTTAAAGATTGTAATCCCAACCACCTCCTAGGTGTCAAAACCATCAGTCCAAGTGTCCCAATTTAGTTTCAGTTTCTATAGTTTAGTCCAGTTACACTACAGTCATTTATTACTGATGTTTACAATGTAATCTATTTAACCTATTCGTAATATTGAGATTGGAAACTCTCTGCTCCATTTTACTTTTCAGTTTCTCAATTTTTTTCATCGTATTGGAGCTAGCTTGCATAAGCCTCCCTGGAGAGCAGCAACAGAGCCAAGAAGGAGTAGTAGAGAGGAGAAGTTGGTTGGCGTGACTGTTAGGGTAATACTCGCGCCAACGTGTCGAAACAAGGGATTCGCACGAGAACGCAAGCCATACCCACGCCAGTTTTTTGTTTTTCAATAGTCGTAGCTGTTCAAATCGGGACCGCTCGAGTCAAAGAAGCCGTGAAGCCATCTGTTTGATACGTGTAGATTCACTTGCAGATTTATCATGTGACACAGGAGCCAAGGTGGATGGCCTGCGTTAAGCTACACGCAGATCTGCAGAGTCCATCACCTACGTCAAGCAGATTGACTTATATATGGCCATGTAAGTTTTTTTATGCTCCACATGATACATAAGAGGAGGCAGAGTTAATTGGGTTAACGTAGTTTTTTGAAAAGTTTAAAGAGGTTATGAAGGATTCTTAACGAATGTTTTAAAATGCCAAGGGAAAGTTTTTTTTTATTAAAGTTTTTTTATAAAAAAACTTAGAAAGTGAAAAGGTTTCTTAAAATGTGAAAAGCTTTTTTCAAAAGAGCGTGATTTTGGAAAAATGAAGGAAGCTTATTTTTTAAAAATAGATGTGAAAGGATTTTAAAAAAAGAATTTTTTTTTAAGTTTTTTTTTTAAATAAAAAAACTTAAAGTTGTGATGTGAGATGAAAGTGAAATTTTACAAGAATTTTTTTTTTGGAAATTTAAAATGAGCAATGTGAGAGGCTTATGAAAGGGAATCTTCAGAAATAGATTTTTGAGGAAAATAAATTTTTAGAAACAAGGTATTTGATGAATATGTAGACTCGTTTTTTGTGGAAGCCAAGCAACGAGATCATGGTCAAAGCCAAGAGGCTAAATCAAAAGCAGATTATGTTCGAGATATTTCTAGATCTGGAAATCAAGAGGCAAAAAGATTCCTATGCATTAAGATGCATAAAAGAATCAGTCGATGAAAGTATACTTCCCTTGATTTCAGATGCCAAGATAGCCAATGAGGCATGGGATACCCTTGAGAGATGTTTTGGTACAAGGGGGAGCATTGAAGGAAAGGGGAGCTTTGAAGTTGAAGACGAAGGTGGATCTATAGCAGTAGATTTACAGCCAGATGAAGAGTCCGCAGAAGTAGAGAGAGAGCACAAAGATGCTTGTGAACCCCACTGTGCACAGCCAAAAGTGGATGAAGAGAATCCAGCAATAGAGTTTGCACATGAAGACTTGAAGATTCCAGCAACAAATTTTGCTGATGATGACTTATTGATTCCAGCAACAGAGTTCGCTGATGATATGGTGATTCCAGCAATAGAGCTTGCTGATGATATGATAAATCCAATGATTAATATTGTTGATGTAAACTTTGATAACAAATTTTTGGCTAATGATGATTGGTTGCAGATGATGCAACAAAAATATGATATCGACATGATGCTATTTGGTGAGATAATCCCACTTCAGTTAGTAGAAGACAACATGTTTACAACATCATAGGTTAGTGATGAAAAGACAAAGATAGAAATAAAGGCAGAGACTGAGACAGAGGAAGATGTAGCAAAGGAAGCGAAACAGCAGAAAGCTCTCATTGCAGAGTAGAAGGAAGAAACAGAGAAAGCAGCAGAGACAGAAGAAAATAAAGTTGTCTGCAAAGGGAATGCAGAAACAGAGATAGAGGCAGAAGCAGAAAAGGAAACAAAACATGAGAAAGCTCTCACTAGAGAGAAAAAAGACCAGAACCTATGTTGTTCTAAAAATGTTTTTTATTCTAACATTGATTTTCAGTGTGCGGGTACACAGAATGATTATGAAAAAGAGCTGAATTTTCTGGAAACGTGGCTTGCAACAACATATCTGGATGAAATCTACACAGGATATGTAGATATGAATGTTGAATATGACATGCATGATGAACATGTCAATGAAATTTTCATGTATGGGAGTTTTGAGGAAATACGATATTATTATAATCTTATATTGCAGCAAATTGATGATGATTAGCGCATAACAGAAGACAATATGTGGCAGCAGCCCACATTCAACTCAATTTTTGAAGAAGTCCAGGACATGATTAGACAGCCTAGAACAGTAAAATACCTGCACCAGCAAATCAAGAAACCGAGCTTTGAAAAATACAGCAAAGCAAAAAATCTGAAACAATTCAGAGACTATAGAATCTGGAAAAAAGAGAAGAAGAAAATCAAATCTAGTTGAAGTCGAGTTTTTTTTTAAATTGTAAGCCTCGCTGAGACATAGACCAGTAGGTATCTAAATTAATTTTTTTTTATGTGGTTGTAATTAAAGGGGAGTGTTAAAGATTGTAATCCGAACCACCTGCTAGGCCTCAAAACCGTCAGTCCAAGTATCTCAGTTTAGTTTCAGTTTCTCTAGTTTAGTCAAGTTACACTACAGTCATTTATTACTGATGTTTCCAATGTAATCTATTTAACCTATTCGTAATATTGAGATGAGCAATCCTCTGCTCCATTTCTTTTCAGTTTTTCAATTTTTTTCAGCACTAAACTCATTCCCTTGCTGCATTTGATCTTGATCTCCCTGTCCAGAAGGTGCTTGGTCATCTTCCTCTCGTAAAACTCCTTGTATAACTCGAAATTTTTACCATCACGACCTTGTCCCTTTGTGACCCCTAATGCATACAACAGAGATACAATTGAGTCTGGATCAGGGTTGTAGAATGTAACTATGGATTTCCTTCAAACATTCGAATTTACAAGAGCTTCATGATCTGCGCTCTTGAAGATACCGTTACTCACAACCTACACGATGGAAACAATGATTTATTAATAAGTATGGTTGGAATTCATATATACTTGTATATTTATTTTCATATGATCGCCTTAGCACGCAGTCCATGGATAAACTTGAAGAATTTGAAATATTTTGGAACATAATACTTTGTTGAGGTACTTTAAATTAATTAATTAATTATATATAATAAAATAACTATATATATATAATCGAGTCATAAAATTAGTTTAATTGGTAGAGTTTTTGAGTTAAAAATATTTTTGTTATTATAAAGTCACGGGCTATATACTAGAATTAATAGGAAATTATCCCTTCATGTGAATCTCCCTTATATAAAAATTTAGTATTCGTTCTCCCTGTACAAACATGGTGTAAATGATACTCGAGTCCCAGGAATCACATGGAATCACATAGAAGAAAAAATGATTATGGTTTGAAAAAAAAATAAAAAAATTGCAAATTCAACGTGCATGCATGAAACCAAAATACCACAACCTAATACAATAAGCCGCGTAAAAGTGGTCTTGTTGTTGTTTTTGAGATTTTTAAAAGGCCAATCATGTGATTTTTCAACTGAACTAATCTTCATACACCGTCCTCGTGCAAGATCTAATCTTGAGACACAATCCTAATACAAGATAGCTTATTCTCTCAAAATTAATTTTCATGCATCTGGATGAATTAAATGACATAATATTTCGAAATAACTACGACGAATATCATGGAGGTTCATTTTCTTTTTATAATGTAACTCTCTTTCTTTTAATCTGAATACGTTCAACACATAATTAAAATGTTCCGAAAAGCAATAAATATAGGTACTGACCTGCATATGGTCTCTGATATTTACAACGAAAGCTCCTTCGACCGGTTCCACTGTAACCCACGTTTCACCATTATCCTTTGTGGCTTGAAGGCCTCCAACATTGTCTTGCAGTAAAATGGTAAGAGTTCCTGGATCGGTATGTCTCTTGAGGCCTAACATTAAATCGGGGCGGGGGTAAGTCGGGTAGTAATTCAAGAGAACCTTATGTTGGCCTTCTCCACAGGCTTTCTCGATCGCATCTGCTTCAACTCCTAGTGATTCTGACATGAGCCCAAGTAGTGTTTTCGCCAATTCCATCATCGTATCGCTGTAGATGGCTAAAGCTTCCCTGAAAAACAATGACAGTTCGAGCATGAAATATATAAAATATATAATCGTGTAACAGTTCGTACATCAACTCGATAAAGTACATAAACCAAAGAAATGCACACCTGAATTGAACTGGCTTTGCAAGCTAGGTTTGAACGTCGCGAGATGGGAGCATGTCGTGACGTATATTTCTCTCCAGTCCATCAAGGGGTCATCGTTGATAAAACTCCCATTTCCATATCCTACGAATTGCCCTTCATGTATGGCGTACTGCATCTTCTCTTCTACTGGAAGCCAAAAGAAGCCCTCGGCACAACATATTATCTGATAGTTCAGTTCTGCAGGTATGTCATGATCTTTGATCTGGAACATTCCCCACTCTTCACAGGCCACTCTGAGTTCTCTTATTAGCTGCGTGTGCTCTATTCCCCCGGCTCTTGCATTCGCAAGGGAAATGATGGGCACCTCTTTGCTGAAATTATTGTATGCCATAGCTGGCCATTCATTGTTGTCCTTAATGTAATTAATAGGTAGATCCTCAATTCGCAGATCGGCTAGTGATTTGACAGTATTCACTTCCACTACTCTTTGTGCCATTTTTCTAAGAATCACCATGGAACCGCAATGGAAAAAGTGTAGATTTTGGGCACAAAAATTAAGAATCCCTCACTGTAATAGTGTGATCACAACACTCCACGAGACTGCAACCTTCCTATATTATGGAATGTTCTGTGTCCACCAATACCTTGCAATGGGTAATTTAAAAAAGATTATGCACAGATAGTGCCGAAGTGCATGTCATACATGACGTTAATGCATTTGGTATAGGGCTTAATTATTAGGCTTCTTGTTTTTCCCTATTTTCTTTCCTTAAGGTTGGTTTTTTTTGTTACATTCGTTTATTCAATTTTGTCATGGTTAGAAAATGTAGGTTTGATTTGTAAAATTTGAATGTTAAGAAATTTTCCAACCAACTAAATCTATTTATGTATTCTCATTAATAATTAACAGTTTCCATCCAACCATATCCCTTAATTTAACGACAAAAAAGTACAAGGAACCATTAAACTACTCTGTAATATAATATTTAATATATTTTACTATTTTAATAATTAAATTATCTATTAATTTCTTTTATATATTATACTATGTTAATAATTAAATCATTTTACTATTAAAATATATCATAGAATGTTCACCTAATTTGTTTACTCTCTTTCCTATGTTGAAAATATTAAAGTCACCTGCAAAACCCCATGCAGGTAGAAACAGAGTACAAGAGGGGCAGAAGGTTGAGTGTACACCTCTGTGCATTTAACAGGAGTTTAAATGAAGTTGTAAGGAAGTTTTTATATTTATGGGTGCAGTCGAATTTTTCAAAAGAATTGAAGAAATCGTGGCTCTGGCCACACAATAGCAGAGTTTATTAAAAACAGTCTTATCGGGCCTTTAAGCCCTCACCAACCAAACAGAAAGAGTTTTTGTTCACGCGCCAGTTTTAATTTTTGAATCGGAGCCACATCATGGTGGTCCGCACTTCATCGCTTCATCACTATATCACAAATGTTTTTTTTTGTGTCTTGTTGATGTGAAGTTCCGATGCGATGTGATGTTGCGATATCGCACATCACACATCGCAACAGACATTGTTAAAGCCCCCTCTGAAATATGTTTACCGCTGATATATGAGTTGTGATGCGATGTGGTCCCTACCACCATCACACATCGCAACATCGCTCATCGCAAGTTCTTCCGCTTGTCCATTTCGCCCATCCGCAATTTTTTTAACTGCCGATGCGATATTGCGATGTGATGTGGTCTCCATGTCGCAGCATCACAACATCGCAATCGCAATCGCCAAAGGTCGAAGCCCTCCGCCGATCGTCGATGCGCCAATGCAAAGCCGGTCCCACTGCCAACTCAGTTAGTGCATGGAAAAATCACAGTTTATCGCATTCATTTTTGGCATGACGTCACATATCAGTTTTGGTATACGAATTTGCTATGAAATCTGCTTCATTTTTTATTTAAGTTCCGATGGGGCCCATCACCAGCCAATAGGAAATCGTTCGCGTTGGTTTCAGCCTTGCTGACGTAAGGGAAATTTGTAATGCGAAAAGTTTGAAATCCAGTTTAATTTTTTTTCTGAAGTCCGGGTTCATTAGTTTATTGAACTTTGGATAAAGTCTTATGTCCGAGTGGAAGTATACAAGTTTCTAAACTTTATTGTAATGTTTTATGTTGCAATGTTTTATTTTTTTTAAAGTGTCGCGCCATATAAAACGAAAAGGCCCACAAGCTTAACGTATTGTTGTGTGGTGTGAAAAGCCCATGGGCAAAAAAAAACAGAGGAGCACTATAAGTGTGTTTTATATAAAAAAAAAAAATAGAGAGAGTTTTATTCTATAAGCACTGTGTTTTGTAGCAGTCCAGTCTATTTTGTAAATCCCTCTAGAGATGAAGAACTCCATCATTTTGTAATATTGTTTTGTTAATGAAATAGAAGTTTTAGTTTTCCATCTCTCTCCAGCATTCAGAAAATTTTTATAATCTCTGTGTTAAGGTAGAGGAGAATTTTATTCTCCTTGTGTGTTTGGAATATTTAGAAATTCCAACATGGCATCAGAGCTAGTCCAGGCTCTTTGAAGGTGTCAAAGAAGCTGAATGAAGGCTTTGTTGCAGTAATTCTCCAGCAGAGTAAATGCTTAGCAAAAGTCCAGGTATTTCTAAAAAAAAAAGAGTTTTGTTTTGTTTAAAAAAAGTGCAGTCCTCAGAGACAGAGTTTTCCTTTTAAAGAAGGAAAGACTGTTTGTTTATTTAAAAACATAGTCAAGTTATTTGAACATAGCTCAGAGTGCTAGCCATGGCTGGACCAAGCACAAATATGAGTATTGGAAATACTCAGCTCCCACAGTTTAATGGAAAGAACTATGATTATTGGGCCATTACCATGAGAGCCCTGTTTTCCTCTCAGGATTTATGGGAGTTTTTTGAAGATGGTTTTGATGAACCAGTAGATGAAAATGCCTTTAATGCCTTAACACAGGTAGAGAAGGATTTGTTGAAGAGTAATAGGAAGAAGGACTGTAAAGCCCTCTTCTATCTCTATTACGCAGTACATGAGAGTGTGTTTCCAAGGATAGCAGCAGCTAAGAGATCGATGGATGTATGGGATACCCTCTAGATTTCCTATCAAGGTATGGAGAAGGTGAAGACAACAAAAATACAATTGCCGAGGAGAGATTTTGAAACTCTCTGTATGAGAGAGTCTGATAATATAGACTCATTCTTCGCACATGTGATTGGGATGGTCACATAGATAAGGTCTCATGGAGAGACACTTGAAGAAATAAATATAGTGGAGAAAGTGTTGAGGAGTCTAACCTCGAGGTTTGATGTTATTGTAACCACCATTGAAGAGACAAATGATCTCTTAAAGTTCACAGTTGATGAAATTCATGCATCACTAATGACTCGTGAAAAAATATTGGGAAGATCAGTAAACCCATCTTTGGATCATGCCTTCAAGACCCAGATGCCTTTTGGAAGAGGAAGAGGTCAAGGCAGAGGAAGAGGAAGAGGCAAAAGCCAGAACAAAGGAGGAAGAAACAACCCTTCACATACTCATGGAAGGAGCAGCAATCAAAATCAAAGCCAAGGCCAAAGCAGCAGCCAACAAGGTGGACAACAACATGCTCATGGACAAAGGTATGACAAATCCAATGTCTAGAGTCATTATTGCAAAAAGTATGGGCATTTGGCCAATGAGTGTAGGAAAAAGCAATATGACATGAATAATAAGAAAAATGCAAATGTACCAAGAGAAGAAAAGAACCCAAAGAATGTGTTGTTAACATGTAATGTAGCACAAGATAGGCAGGATGATGTATGGTTCTTAGATTCAGGCTGCAGTCATCAATGACTGTAAACATAGCAATGTTTTCCAATATTGATGAAGATGTTAAATCTAAAGTAACAAAATGAACTGATACTAATATCTCTGTCAAGAGAAAAGACAGAGTAAGTATCCGTGCAAGAAATGGAGAGTAGAAATTTGTGCCATATGTATACTACGTTCCTGGCTTGAAATTTAATCTTTTTGCGTTGGGAAGTTCATTAACAAAGGTTACAATGTATTCTTCAAAAATTAAGTGTGCAAAATAATGGATATACCTCCAAGCAAGAAGGTTATTGCAAAAGTGAAAATGACCAGCAATAGAATGTTTCCACTTAAGCTCAATATAGACTTGAAGGGAAAGAGAAAGGATGTAGCAATTGTAACTCAAGAGGTCTTTCAAAAGGAAGTGAAAGATGAGAATTGGTTATGGCACTTGAGATTTGGACATCTCAATTTCATAGGTCTGAATTTGTTGCACAGAAAAGGAATTTCAAGAGGACTACCATTGATTGAGAAACCAGACAACCTATGTGAAGGCTGCATCTTGGGAAAACAACACAGAGAAAACTTTCCACCAGGAAAGAGCATAAGGGAAAAAACACCCTTAGAAATTATCCATTCAGATTTGTGTGGGCCAATGCAAACATCATCAATATCAGACAAAAAATATATGTTGACCTTCATTAATGATTTCACAAGAAAAGTATGGGTTTATTTCTTGAAATATAAAAGTGAAGTGTTTAAGAAATTTTGCCACTTTAAAGCTCTTGTAGAGAAACAAAGTGGGCAACATATCAAATTAATTAGGACTGAGAGAGGAGGTGAGTACATCTCAAAAGAATTTATGCGTTTCTGCAGAGAAAATGGCATACACAAGAAATTTACAACAAGGTACACACAACAGCAAAATGGTGTTGCTGAAAGGAAAAATCGAACCATCATGGATATCGAGAGAAGCATGTTGAAGGAAAAACATTTACCAAATGAGTATTGAGCAGAAGCTACAAATTGTGCGGTATATATTTTGAATATATGCCCAACCAAAGTAGTGATGAACAGAGTTTGAGAAGAAGGGTGGAGTGGCAGAAAACAGGGAGTCACCCACATGAGAGTTTTTGGGTGTGTGGCTTATTCACACATCCCAGATTAGTTGAGAAATAAGTTATACAATAAGGGGGATAAGTGCATACTGTGAAGAATCCAAGGGATATAAATTGTATAACCCATCCATAAAGAAATTTTTTATAAGTAGAGGTGTGTAATTCATAGAAGAAGAAGCAAGGGATGGAAGCATTGAGAAAAAGTCAATGTAAAGAGTTGTTTGTCTCATGATGAGAATGAGGATGAGATGGTTGAAACACATCCATCATTAGTACCATTACCTCCACCAACACAAGGACAGCAAGGGACACCACAAGCTGGAATAAGAACACCCTTGAAAAGAAATGAGGGTGCTTCTCCAAGCACACCTCAAGGAGCAGATTTGAGTGCTTCTTCAAGCACAACTACACCAAATGAAAGAGGAACCAGATTCAGAAATCTAAATGAAATCTATGAGAAAGAAGAAAAAAATGAAGGTATGAACCCTATATTTGCATTATATTTTCATGTTGATGATCCTATTCATTTTGAAGAAGAAATAAATGATAAGAAATGGATAGATGCAATGGATGAAGAAATGAATGCAATAGAGAAGAATAAAACGTGGGAATTGGTTGATCTCCAAAATGGCAAGGAAGTCATTGGAGTAAAGTGGGTCTACAAGACCAAAAGCAATGCTGAAGGTAAGATTGAAAGGCACAAGGCCAGACTTGTTGTCAAAGGCTACAAGCAGCAACATGGATGAGATTATGAAGAAAATTTTGCACCAATTGCAAGAATGGAAACAGTGAGAGCAGTGCTATCCATAGCAGCACAGAACAAATGGAAGGTTTACCAAATGGATGTAAAATCAACATTCCTAAATGGAGTTTTAATGGAAGAGGTTTATGTTGAACAACCTCTAGGCTATGAGAAAGAAGGCCAAGAGCACAAATTTTGCAGATTGAAGAAATCTCTTTATGGGCTGAAGCAAGCACCAAGAGCATGGTATAGTAGGATAGATTCCTATCTACTGGAGAATGGGTTTGAAAAATGTGAAGGAGAACACACATTATACATCAAGGAGAAATATGGTAAGATGCTGATTATTGTTTTATATGTTGATGATGTGATCTTTACAAGTAATGATGATTACCTCATTGAGAATTTTAAAACAGTCATGAAAGATGAATTTGAAATGACTGATATGGGATTGCTGAAATACTTCTTAGGAATATAAGTAGAGCAAAATTAAAATAAAATTTTTATCTCTGAAGCCAAATATGTAAATGAAGTTTTGGAAAGATTTAATATGCAGGATTGCAAGGCAACAATTACTCCCACAGTAATGGGATTGAAACTCAGCAAAGATGACAGCAGCAAGGATTTTGATCCTAGGTTGTACAAGAGCATAGTTGGCAAACTTATGTATCTGACTGCAACTAGGCCTGAAATTATGCATGTTGTTAGTTTGATTTCCAGATTTATGGAAAGGGCAAAAGAAGCACATTGGCAAGCAGCAAAAAGAATTCTAAGGTATGTGAAAGGAACTAGAAGGTATGGAATTCTATATACTACTTCAGAAAATTCTGAGTTAATTGGATATACTAACAGTGATTGGGTTGGAAGTATTCATGACTAGAAAAGTACCTCTGGTTGTGTTTTTCATATGGGTTCAGGAGCCATTTCATGGGCTTCTAAGAAACAACTTATTGTAGCATTGTCTACAGCAAAGGCAGACTATGTGGTAGCTACAGTAGCAGTGTGTCAAGCAGTTTGGATGAGAAGAATGTTGAGGAATTTATGTCAAGAACATGTAAAAGGGACAATGATTTATTGTGACAATAGCTCAGCCATAGCATTCTCAAAGAATTTTGTGTTTCATAAAAGAACTAAGCACATTGATGCCAAGTTTCACTACATCAGGGAATTGGTGAATAATGCAGAAATTGTTTTATAGCACTGTAGAGCAGAGGAGCAGTTTGCAGACATTTTGAAAAATCCATTGGGGAAAAAGAGTTTGAATATTTAAGAAAATGCTTGGGTATGATAGATAACCCAGCAACTGAATTTAAGGGGAAGTGTTGAAAATATTAAAGTCACCTGCAAAACCCCGTGCAGGTAGAAACAAAGTACAACAGGGGAAAAAGGTTGAGTGCACACCTCTGTGCATTTAACATGAGTTTAAATGAAGCTGTAAGGAAGTTTTTATGTTTATGGGCATAGCCAAATTTTGCAAAAGAATTGAAGAAATCGTGGCTCTGGCCATGCAACAATAGAGTTTATTAGAAACAGTCTTATTGGGCTTCTAAGCCCTCACCAACCAAACAGAAAGAGTTTTTGTTCATGTGCCAGTTTTAATTTTTGAATCAGAGCCACGTCATGGTGGTCCCCACTTCATCGCTTCATTGCTATATCGCAAATATTTTTTTTGTGTCTTGTTGATGTGAAGTTTCGATGCGATGCAATGTTTCGATATCACACATCGGACATCGCAATGGACATTGTTAAAGCCCCCTCAAAAATATGTTTACTGCTGATGTATGAGTTGCAATGCGATGTGGTCCCTACCACCATCGCACATCGCAACATCGCTTAACCTGCTGATGTGTTGTGTTCCGATATTTATTTGCGATGCGATGTGGTCCCTACCACCATCGCACATCCGAACATCGCTCATCGCAAGTTCTTCCTCTCGTCCATTCCGCCCATCCGCAATTGTGTTAACCGTCGGTGCGATATTGCAATGCGATGTGGTCCCCACATCGCAGCATCAAAACATCACAATCACAATCACCAAAGGTCCAAGTCATCCGTTGATTGCTGATGCACCGATGCGAAGCTGGTTCCACTGCCAACTAAGCCAGTGCGTGGACCAATCACAGTTTATCGCGTTCCTTTTTGGCATGACGTCACATATCAGTTTTGGTACGTGAATTTGTTATGAAATCAGCTTCAGTTTTGATTTAAGTTCCAATGTGGCCCAACACAAGCCAATAGGAAAGTGTTCATGTTGGTTTCAGCCTTGCTGACGTAAGGGAAATTTGTAACGCGAAAAGTTTGAAATCCAGTTTAATTTTTGTCTGAAGTTCGGGTTCATTGGATTATTGAATTTTGGATAAAGTCTTATGTCCCAGTGGAAGTATACAAGTTTCTAAAATTTATTGTAATGTTTTATGTTTCAATTTTTTATTCTTTTAAAAAGTGTAGTGCCATATAAAAGGAAAAGGCCCACAGGCTTAACGTATTTTCGTGTAGTGTGAAAATCCCCCAGGCACAGAAAAACAAAGGAGCACTGTAACTGTGTTTTATATAAATAAAAGACAAAGAGAGTTTGATTTTGTAAGCACTACGTTTTGTAGAAGTCTAGTCTATTTTTTAAATCCCTCCAGAGAGGAAGAACTCCATCATTTTGTAATACTATTTTGTTAATGAAATAGAAGTTTTAGTTTGCCATCTCTGTGCAGCATTCAGAAAATTTTTATAATGTCTGTGTAGAGGTAGAGGAGAATTTTATTCTACTTGTGTTTTCGAAATATTCAGAAATTCCAAAATCAATGTTGACTTACAGAGATACCAGTGGTCCACATAGATACCATTTATATTTATAGAGATACCTGTGGTCAACATATTTGTAGAGACGTAAAACATGGGACATACTCTTTGAGGTTGAAAAGAGACAAGTCATACCTTCCGTAGGATGTGTACTTGAACTGGTTCTATCGAGAAAAGCACAGAAAAAGGCTTGATCAATTCTACTTCATTTCAATCTTTGGTAGTCATCAGCTGGGAATAAGTGAATGGTGCTTTGCGAGGACATAGTGTTGTTGCCCAAGCCAGAGTTGGAAATCATCAGTTAACTTTATTTCAGTGCTATTTTCATTGACATGGCAAATCACTCTACGCCTTTGCCAATATTAAGTGCAATATATGTGATATTTCAACTTTATTCTACTTTACAGTTGGCAATAATTAACTAAATTTAAACTTTATATTGAAAAGGAATTTGTATTGGTCAATGACAAAGAGTAAATGTAAGGGTTATATATATATTCAGGATTTAAAATTGAGTTCGTTATTATTTTTGAAACTTTTCTTAGTAAAAATATGCAAGAATATAAAATTATTTCTTTTAAAACTACAAATTTAAATAAAAAATTATTTGCGAAATTTAAAATAAGAATTGTTTCATTTTTTAAAATTCAATTGTTTTTCTTTAATTTGTATTTTTTTTAAATGGGCATAAAAGTTTTTTTTTATATTTTTATTGCCATAAAAAGCCTACTAAATTGTTTCCTATTTGTACAATTTAAAATGAAAATTATTTCAATTATTTTAATTAAAAAAAATTAAAATTTTCACAAAATTTTTCATAATATATTTTAGTTGTGATTATTTTTGTTAGATCTATGACTTTTGTGATTCACAATATAGATGAATGTCTTTCAGATTAGTCACATCATTAGGATTTGGTCGAATTTTCCAACCAAGTAATGTGGTTCATCCTATTATTTTTGTTCATTAGTTTTATTCTATTTAATATCACAATCAAAAGCAAAGGATTCTAACCCCAAAAAAAATAATAATAATAAAAATTAGAGGATAGTTTTTTTTTAAGATAAATTACATTTCAATTTTTCAAGTCAACAACTGCCGATTGCAATAATATTTTGTGCTCTGCCGCATTGGAAATCGAAAATCACATTTTTCTTTGGTTTTCGTTAACACTTACCGCTTCCAAACTTTGATTGCGATAATTCTCCATACTCCTCCACATCGCAAATCGCATTTCCCACTTCACTACCTTTTCGCTTTTTCCCTTTAAGATTAACCACTCCCGATGCTAATAGCAATAATTCTCCATACTCCGCACATCGCAAATCACATCTCGGACCTCGCAACCTTTCCCCTTTTTCCTTTAAGACTTCATTTTGCACTTCGCAACTTCTTCCCCATCGCATTTCGCATTTCACAACTTTTACCCCATCGTATTTCACACTTCGCAGTTTTATCCCCATCACATTTCGCATTTTGCTCCAGCTCCCAAATAACACTTCCGTTATCCCTCCAAATTTGCGATATTGTGATTGTGATATCAAATATCGCACTTCCACCCTCCTTTGCAAATCCACCATCACACTTTTCAAATCATTCTTCTCTGAAGCATTTTTTTCACTATAATAAAGTTTTAATAAGGTTTAAACCCATCATTCCACCTCTAAGCCCTGTTTCATGTGTTTATCTCTCCATTAACACCTTTACCCCTTTCTTCGTCGAACTGCAAGAAACACCTCTTCAAATTAGAATTAGGCCATGAATAGCTTCATAAATAGGAGCATAATAGATAGAGCAGGGTGTGTTTAGCCAATTGACCAAGTTAAGTGCAACTTAATTTAGTTTAATTTACTCCATTTCCTTTCTGCAATTTAAATTAGTTTCATTTCTGCTATTTCCTTTCCATAATTTAAATTAGTTTCCTTTTTTCCATTTCTTATCAGTAAGATTGATTAGTTTCCTTTCTGCAATTTATTTTAGTTTCGAGTGTGGAAGACTTCATTGATAACCCCTAGAAGTAGCGCCCTTTCATAGAGAGGAAATTAAAAATTAAAAAAAAACTTCTGCAATGCCAACCCCCCCACTTGACCACGTGGTGTAGTAACAACCACATCACCATACACTTTTGAAGGTAGACGAGATGGATGGATATGATGAAAATGAAGAATATATTATTGGGTTTCCCATTCAGGAGATGGACAAATATGTACATATGAAGCTCATCCCTCCATATTTCCTTCCCAAATTCCATGGTATGAGGACAGAGGATCCAGAAACATTTCTCTTTGAACTTGAGATACTTTGTAGATCTTATGGCTACTTATCACACACTCAAAAATTGAGATTGTTTCCTACAACATTGAAGGATAGAGCTCTTAAATGGTTCATGAGTCTACGTACTAATTCAATAAGATCATGGAATGATATGCAAAATATATTTCTAGAAAAATATACAGATCGTGATCTTAGAGAAGAATTTTTTAGAATGAACCAAGAAGAAGATGAAAACCTTGAAGATCTAATAGACAGGTTCATGTTTAATGTTAAGAGGGGAAAATTACATCATTTAGCGTTTGACACACTAAAAACCATCTTACTTAGAACAATTAGGGATGAGTGGATTGATCTCATTAATCTCATGAGTAGAGGAGATGTATACCAATTAACATTTGAAGAAATTTGTGAAACATGCAAGCGCATATAAAGAGGAGGGGAAAGAGTAATTATGTCAGCATCAATATTGGAAAGGAAATATGAACTTGGAAATTTTCTTGATAACTTTAAAATAGAAATTCTTAGCAATCTAAGTGAACAAGTGGAAATGCTAAGAATGCAAAATGAAAAAAAAGAAGATGTTGATATTTTTGTTATCAATGCAAAATCATAAGCTACTAAACGTTGCTCGTCATTCCCCGGGTTTAAAGAAGTTTACCAGGAAGACAATGGAGCAAGGAAATCACCAAAGAAGTTATGTTATGTAGCTCCAAGGAGACCCTGGCAACCTAGTCAACTTGATATGATGCAAGGACCCACTTCACAATTTCAAGCTTATTCACATCCATCTCAAACTAATTGGGACACACTCCCTTTGTGGCAACCTTGGCCATCTCAACCCCAAAACTAATATTGGCAACATGGTTCATAAGGACTTTATTGGGAAAATCCACAACATCCTCAATATTTCCCTCAATATCCTCCATACCCAACTCCATGCTACCCCTACCATCCACCTCCACCACAACCACAACCTCAATGACATCCATCTCATATATCCATCCCCACTCAACTACCATTTCCAAACCCACACCATGAAGTATCTCATCCCACTTACAATGCTAAGGTACAATACTACCAAACATATCCTCTTGATCTAGATGGTATTCATCTTAGTTCAATAAAGTTACTGTAAATAAGAGATTTTATTAATGTCATTAAACGAAAACATCAAGAAGAAGAAGATCCAAATGAGGAGATCAAAAGATCAAGGGTTGCACTTGATGAAGAGTCGGCATTAGAATCAGATGTTGAGAAATTTTCCTCATGTTTACCAGAATTTCCTCTATCTATTAAAGAGAACAATCAGCAAAAAGAGGAAGATTTGAATGTCATAATAGAAGAAGACATCCATGGTTATCCAAATCAACAAGTGGACCAAGGGCATCACAACTATAATGACATATGGTTCCAAATAGTCATTAAGTTGCAGCAACACGCTCTTCTCCAACAGTACTTAATACAATCCCAGTCAAAGAAATTCATCTCTCATATTCATGTCCATGTCAAAGCATGTATTCCAAGTGTGCACATGATTTTATTTGTCATCTTGAAGTGTACATGGCTCCATTGGAAGTATTCATATAATCGAAAAAGGTTTTTATTTTTCAAGTAGAGTAGGAAAGTGAAAAAGAAAAAGAATAAGAAAAAAAAGGAAAAAGAATAAAATCTCAGGTAAAAACCTCTTTTGAGGCATTTTAGATTGGCTTAGTGATTGAAAACCTCCATGAGGCGGTCATTGGGTTGAAAAAAAAAAGATCCTAGGTGAAAACCTCCTTTGAGGTGCCTAGGTAGACCTACTAGTGAAAAACCTCATTGGGGTGGCTAGTAGGCCTTAAAATAAAAGATTTAAAAAAAAAAAATGCATTTCTCCATGTATCTCTCTGTAATGAATGCAAGTGCTCTCCAACCTTTGCAAGAATAAAAACAAGAAGTTGGCACAAAAAGGAAATTCGGTCAGCACCCTCGTTAAAGGTAGTCAAACTTGGACTTCCTTCTCGTGTACGCAGAAGCTCCAAATAGACCTCAAGAATATTATCACATGCAACTTCAAAACCACTGAAGACAGCTTCAACAACCATATCAACAGCTTCAATATCACCTGAAAAAATAAATCAATGGTAAGGCTCAGGTATGAACTCATCTAACCCTTTCTTCGAATCTATTTTATCTTAATAAAACATTAAAAAGTGTGAGAAGGAAAGTTTTTTCTATACCCAAAATCAGTAGCAGAACAATCTCAGCCTTATCTAAAGCAGTTCATGTAATGGAAGACAAGGAGTACCGAAGGGGTAACCAAGGGCGAAATCAGTTCATAGAAAAAGAACTGTGGGTTTATTCTGGATGCAATTAAAAAAAAAACGAAATAAAGAAAAGAAAATAAAGAAAGAAAGAAAAGAAAGAAAAGAAAAGAAAAGAAAACACAAAATAAAATAAAAGGTCGATCCACCACCTCTTGGCATGGAAAATACAAATTTTCTTAAGGCATCTCAGGATCTCCATGCAGCACCCACAAGATGAAATGAAAAACGAATAGAAATAATATTAGCATGAGGAGAAGCGCATGGGAAAATAAACAGAAAATTAAATAAGCGAGCATGCAGGAAGAGCCATCAGGCAGGGAGGATGAATAGGTTGCTCAGAGGATGAGCAAAAGTTCCAGTAGTGGGGTGATGATGGGCCTCTAAATTAGACATAAATTAAGGCCCATCTAAACTTTATTAACCCCATATACCTTTATTATGTATGTAAAAATATATATTGAATATCTCCTTCTACACTTAATAATGTTTTCTTATGCTTTAATATTTTCTTAGGATGGTTTAAAGGTAATTGCATATTTGTGCCTAATATTTATTATTTTTGTAGAATATTGTGAGAATATTGGGAATATTATGCAGATTTGGAGATGGAGATAATTTAGGGACTTGCTCCCTGCCACTAGAAGATAAAGATTGAAGAATAAATGAGCACAATGTTAGGAAATTATGGAAAAATCTTGGAGAGATTCAAGGGGGTTGTCCACCCTCCTTAACTATCAAAGGCATGCAAGCAAACTGAAGATGAAGTGCACTCAATCTATGTTTACTTGGAATCAAGTGGACTCAATCACTATTTTCAAGGGAGCTATTGGTAGTTTCCCTGTAGAATAAATAGAGTAGAGCTAGAGCTAAGAAGCATTCCATTCAGAACTTTTGCTGCAAGCTATTAGGCTTTTGTTGTTTAAGACCTTCAGGATGTAATAATACTGTATTTTTGTACTGAAATCAGTAGTCAGATGTTGTTTTACTGATATAGTTTCAAGGAGCGAGGCTCATGGGTTAGGGCCTAACCCATGTGCCTCATCTTCTCTGTTGTTTTTATTCTTTCCTTTCTGTCATTTACCTAGTTTTGTTTCTGCCATCTATTTAGTTTTATTCTTGAACAGTTAGCTAGTTTATGATAATTTCATTGTTTTTGTAGTTTTCTACTATAGATTTAATCTATTTATCTACGTGGTTGAATAGTTGATGAACTCCATAAAACTGTGAGGAAACCTTCCCCTTTCATCTCTGTTGAGAGAGCTCAAGGGTAGAGTTTCCCGCAGACCAAAAATGATTTCTGAGTTCTGATTCTCTCTTTGTAGGATTAGGCTACAATTGTTTTCTGTCTTTAACATTGACCACCCATCTTCCTTTCATAAATCGACAGTTTAAATGCAGGCGCAGGTAGCCACGAAGAAGTTCATTGACACCTCCCACTTCATCTCCCATCTCTATTGTTATGCCTCTGAAACCCCATTCTTATGCTTTTAGTTCTCCTTTCCTTAACAACTACCACACCCTTTTCATTCACAAAATGCTTGAAAAACCATCAAAGTTTGACTTTCCCCTTTACTCCTCGAATCTCCCGCTACTGTACTTCGCTCATCGCAAATCACATTTTTCTTTGGTTCCCATTAACACTTACTGCTCCAACTGTCGATTGCGATAATCCTCCATGCCCTGCCGCATTGAAAATTTCAAATCACATTTTTCTTTGATTTCCGTTAACATTTACCGCTCCAATCACCGATTCCGATAATCCTCCATGCTCCACCGCATCAAAAATCACAAATCACATTATTCTTTGGTTTTCGTTAAAACTTACCTCTTCCAAATGCAGATTGCGATAATTCTCCATACCCCACCACATCCCGAATTGAATTTTTCACTTCGCAACCTTTTCCATTTTTTCCTTTTAGACTCACCACTCTCGACGTTGATTGCGATAATTCTCCATACTCCGCCACATCACATTTCTCACTTCGCAACCTTTTCCCTTTTTTCTATAAGACTTACCACTCTCGACGCCAATTGAAATATTTCCATCACACTCTGCCACTGTTCATACCGCCGCATCACTCATCGCATTTCACACATCACAACTTTTTCCCCATCGCATTTCACACTTCGCAACTTTTACCCCATTGCATTTCACATTTCACAACTTTTACCCCATCGCATTTCACACTTTTTAGTTTTTATCTCCATTTCATTTCACATTGCGCACCCACTCTCGAACAACACTTCCGCTTTCCCTCCAACTTTGTGATATTCCGTTTGCGATATCGCATATTTCATATCACACTTGCGTCCTCCATAGCAACTCTCCCATCACACTTTTCAAATCGTTCTGCTCCAAATAATTTTTGCACTATAATAAAGTTTTAATAAGGTTTAAACCCATATTTCCACCTCTAAGACCTGTTTCATGTGTTCATCTCCCCATTAGCACCTTTACCCCTTTCTTCTCTGAACTGTAAGAAACACCTCTTAAAATTAGAACTATTTCATGAATCGCTGCATAGATAGAATCATGATAGATATAGTAGGGTGTGTTTAACCAATTGGCCAAGTTAAGTGCAATTTAAATTAGTTTCATTTCCTCCATTTTCTTTTTGAAAATTAAATTAGTTTAATTTCTGCCATTTCCTTTCTACAATTTAAATTAGTTTCCTTTCTACCATTTCTTTTCAGCAAGTTTGATTTGTTTCCTTTCTGTCATCTCCTTTCTGCAATTTATTTTAGTTTCATTGAAGTCTGAAAGACTTCACCGAGAACCCCTTGAGGTAGCACCCTTTCGTAAAGTGAAAGAGTGTGACATGAATAGAATGAATCTGTTGTGTATATAGAAATGTGACCTCCAAGTTTGTATGAACCCTGGGTTGATAAGGTAAAATAGGGTAGCCACTGGGAGTTGCAACACTCTTGGTGCAATACAAGGGCTCACCAATAACTGCTTCTCCTAATTCTTGGTGTGGATAACCTCTTACACTAAAATTATGTTGACTACTATCTGTATCTTCTCCATAAACCCCCCTTTAGTTTCAGAGATCAAAGAGGGTAGAATAATTTTGAGCCTAGACACTATTATTTTTGAGATTATCTTATATGAAGAGTTGCATAAAGAAATAGGATGATATCTAGAAAACTTACCGGGTTGGATTCTTTTGGAATGAGGTATAGGAAGGAGAATTTTATTCCACCCCCTAATATTTCCTTTGATCTAGAGTTGTTTACTATTCTAAGGAGATAATTTTTAATCAGGCTCCACAAAGCATTGTAAAAGAAAATTGAGAAACCATTTAGACCAGGTGCTTTATCTGGTGAGAAACCCCATACTGCCTTTTCTAGCTCTTCTTCACTTACCTCTCTTACCAACCAATGATTGTCATCCATCATAAGAGATGCTTCAATTGGGTTCAAGAATTCAACAACCTTCTCCTCATCCAATAAGCCTTCTTCCTAAAACATGGTGTAAAAAGGATTATAAGCCTCTTGCTTGATACCTTCCATGGATGTTGATTTTCTCTTTTCCTTCAAGTGTTATTTCTTTCACCCTGTTTTGAGCTTCTATATATTTCGCCATTGTATGAAAGTAGTTTGTGTTTCGATCTCCCTCCTTAAACCATAGACTTTGGGATTTCAACCTCCAATGTTGTTCTTCCTCTCTGCCTTCAACACAATTTTGTTTTGTTAGGTTCGCTTCTACCTCTAAGTGATTCGATGTTACATTCATATTTTTTATTTCCCATTGATGAGCTTATAGCCTTTTTCGCAACTCTTGTCTCTTCTACCCCGGAGGTTGATATTTTTTCTTCAAACATTTTCTTAAATCCATTTTTACTGCCTTTGATTTTTTTTCCCAAACATAAGATGGTGATCCCATGATCAGATTTTTCAGGCATGAGCGATCAGCTCCAAAACTCCATCTTCCTTTAGTTAAGATAGATTGAATCTAAAGGGGATTGGTCCTAGATCCTCGACAAGGTATATGTTTATCAGGATTGATTTATGATCCGAATCTTCATGAGACATAATACATGTATTTCATTCCATGCCTTTATCCAACTAGTATTTGCGAATCAATAACTAATCCAATCGAGCCGCAATGTGATTGTTTCCACTGCGTTTATTTGACCAAGTAAACATTTCATTATTTGGTGGAAGATCCACCAAATGCGACTCCAAAATTATATCTTACATCTGTTCTTGAAAAGGATCCTCGAAAGGCTTCCTCTTTTCTCTGGTTCTTCAAAACTATGTTTAAGTCTCCTCCCAGCACACAATTTTCTTGCAAAAATGTATCCCTTATTCTTCCTATGGAATCCTAGAATTCCATTTTTTCACCACATATAACACGTTGTAGACACAGACCACTAGTATTCTCTCTCCACTTATTTTTTCCTCCAACAATAGTGTTATCCAATGATCTGTGCTAAGGTTGTACACAATTTTAAGTTGTGAATCATCCCAGAACACTCCCAACCCTCTTGACACACCCTTAAAGTCTTGAGTTGTTCCATTACTGCTTTTCTAGAATTTTTTAATGTTTTCAATTGAGACCACAACCTCAAGTTTTTTCTCTTGTAGAAAAACAATCATTGTATTTTGATTTCCTATCAACTTTTTTAGAGCTACGAGTTTTTAGGGGCCTCCCATGCCCCTTAAATTCCAAGATAGAACAGTCCTTTTAGAAAGGGAGTTTTGAGAGTCCCTCCACTTTCTTTATTTTCCATCTACACCTTTCGATGTTTTTAACTTAATGATTTCAGGAAACATATAATGGCTCCCAATATTTTTATTTTTATCAACCTCCCTTTCTCTCTCTGTTTTCTTAGGTGGTCTTCTCTAGTGCCTTATTTTACCACTCTCCATTTCAAGACTACTTCCTTCATTAACCCAAACCAATGTTTGAGTTTTGGTTCGAGTTGTTACCCCTCTATTGGGAGGTTAGATTCTACTTCTTCTCTATCTTGCAACATGTCTAGGTCTTGATTTGGTTGCATTTCCTCCCCTTTATTCTACTTACTTTTATTCTCCTCTCCGCCCTCCTCTTCTATCTAGTTCTCATATGGCTCTGGGTATTGCTCATTAGTTTCAAGTTATATACCCTCATTCCCTTCATGGTTCTGCAATATTTCAAAGAAGTTTACATATATTTTTTCCCACTCTTTTCCTTACCATTTTAATCTTTTTTTGTCCCTTCCCTGTTCCTATTTCCACCCTTATTTTGAGTATGTCATTGACCCGCTTGCTCGTCCGAAGCATTTTTGGGAGGAAATTTTTTATAGTCTCTTGCAAAGTGGCCATACTCATGGTAGTATCGACATTTGAAAGGGATATGTTCATATTCCAACAACTAGAAATGGGTCCATTCCCCTAGATTTAAATTGATCTGTGATGGCAACAATTTTTCAAGTTCAACCACCAAAGATATTTTCTTGCATGAAAATTGTGATCCTTTTGGTTTTTCCTGATCGATGAATTTTCCAACTCCATTGCCAATTCCCCTTAGGAAGTCATCACTCCACCAGAAAAAAGGAAGTGTGGGAAGTTTTACCCAAACTTGGATTGCAGTTAGGATGTCTTCACATTGATTAAATTCGAGTGCCCAGTTATTGAGATACATCACCCCTATTTCCAAAGAAGTAGGGTCCATTTCTAGAAATTATATCTTTGTCTTCTTTCTTCTCAAATGGAAAGGTAAAAAAGGCATTACCACTGGCATATAACTTAATATTACCAGTCACGATTGATCTCCAGGTTTTTTCGATTCATGCCACATCCTAGTGAACCTCCGTATTAAGGCTCACCCAAAGAACACTACTGAGGTTCTTCTCATACCCATCGGCTGCTCAAATGATGGGATATATTATTTTTTCTTTACAAACTTTGCATTCGAGTCTCTTTTCAGGGGTCGTTTTACAATCGTTGTTACCATCGTGTGAAAATTTGCACTCTCATCAATATTGGCTGCATGGAGAGGCCCCCCTAACAGCCATGGAAGAAGCGATCAAGCTAATGCCATAGGGAACCATAGCTCAGCTCTCACACAAGATTTAATTTGGTGTTAAATGGAAATTCATAACCCTTTGAATCTTGCTATTAAATGTAAATACTATATTATTTTTAATTTATAATTAAAAATTTAATTTAAAATATTATATTAAAATGTATCTATTGATTTAGAATTAATTTGGATTTGTTTTTACTTTATGATTCATACCCACTTTATTTTTTTTATATTCGTAATAAATAATTCAATAATCAAAAGCTAAAATCAAAATATATCGGTCGATATGAATGAAGAAAACTTCAATAAACATTATATTTTCTGCAATTCCTAAGAAAATAATTCAATAGAAATGTTGACTCTAAAATATATCTTGTTGATTTCATTTTTTCCTTAAATCATATTAAATAAACATTATATTTGTTTATATTCTTTTCCATTTCTTAATAATTAATTCAATAAAAATGTAAAATTAAAATATATTTATTACTGCTTCTATTTTTTAATATATAATTCAATAAAAAAAGTTAATATTAAAATATATCTATTGATATGGATGAAGAAAAGGTCACATGGACTTTGCAAAATTAATTATATTATATCTAACAACATATTTAATAAAAAATGTTAACATTAAAATATATCTGTCCATATTTAATAAAAAAATGTTAACATTAAAATATATCTGTCCATTTGGATGAATGAAAGGTCACATGGACTTTAAGAGAATGAATTATATTATATGCTGAAACATATCTAATTAATATTATAAACCTAAGGAATTGGTGAACCCAAGGGTAGAATATTAAAAGGCTAAGAGATCAAAAAGCTGAAAGGATCTATATTAAAAAAAGAATAGATTAAAAAAGCTTAGAAATTAATTTTTTAAATAAAAAGGAATGGCAAAATCACATAATTATTAATATTATAAATCAAAGAGAACAATCAACTTTAGGGATTTTTAATATTATAAACCCAATGAATTAAAAATATAAAGGGTTAATAAACCAAATGGATTGATATTAAAAACTCAAGGGATTGAAATAAGGCCAAGGGATTAATTTTAAAAAGACAAGAAATTAATAAACCCCAAGAATTAATTTTTTAAACTCAAAAAACTAGGATATTAATACCATAATAATCAATATTTTAAACTCAAAATATTAATAAACCCAAGGGATTATTAATATTATAAACCAAAATAACGAATAAATGCAAGGGTTTAATATTATAAACCAAAGGAATCAGTCAACCGAAGGGATAAATATTAAAAACATATAGGACAAATAAGGCCAAGCGATCAATATTAAAAACACAAAAGATTACTAAACCCTAAGAATAATGTTTTTAAACTAAAAAACCTAAGCAATTAATAAACCCTAATAAATAATATTTTAAATTCAGTAAATTAATAAACTCAAGACATTATTAATATTATAAAGCAAAAGAAGTAATAAACCCAAGGGTTTAATACTATAAACCAAAACAATTGGTAAACCCAAGGGATAAATATTACTATTATAAACCAAGAAATTAATAAACCCTAATAATAAATATTTTAAACTCAAGAGATTAATAAACAGTAAGAATTAATATTTTAAACTCAAGAGATTAATAAACCCAAGAGATTATTAATATTATAAACAAAAAGAACTAATAAAGCCAAGGGTTTGATATTACAAACCGAAGGAATTGATGAACCCAAGAGATAAATATTAAAGACATAAGTGATCAATAAGGTCAAGAGATAAATATTAAAAAAAAACAAGAGATTAAAAAACCCTAAGAATTAATATTTTTAATTCAAAAGCCTAAGAAATTAATAAACCCTAAAAATTAATATTTGAAACTCAAAAATCTAAGAAATTAATAAACCCTAAGAATTAATATTTTTAACTTAAGAGATTCTAAAGACCCAAGTGTGGTTTAATATTATAAATGAAAAAAACTAGTAAATCAAAGGATTTTTATGTCATAAACCCAAGGAATTAGTGAACCCAATAGTAAATATTAAAAAACTAAGGGAAAAATGAGGGAGACGGATCAATATGAAAAACATAAGAGATTAATAAAGCCTGCAAATAAATATCTTAAACAAAATGGTTTGATAAACTCACATTATTATTAATACTATAAACTCAAGGAATAATATTAAACATAAGAGATTAATATTATAAACCTCAAGTATAAAAAAACCTTTAAATAAATACTATAAGCAGTAAAATAAACATGGTTGAGCATGTTTGAATTAAACATTGAGACAATTATTGTCATAATGCGACGTTGGATGAAGAATGACCATGGTTTGCCATGGTTGATTTTCATATTCAGACAATATTTGTCACAATGTGACATTCAACCATGGAAGACCTTGACGAACTATGACTAATTATGATTAAAAATGGTAGCCCATGGTTGATTTTCATATAGAGACAATATTTTTCATAATGTGACATTGGACCATCCATTAATATTAAAGTGTGACTAATATTTAATGCCTAATATTACCAATCCAAAGAATTAGGAAACTCAAGGGATTAATAAACCCCAATAATTAATATCTTAAACGCAAAATGTAAGAAATGAATAAACCATAAGAATTAATAATTGAAACTCAAAAGAATAATAAACTGAAGGGATTATTAATATTATAAACCGAAAGAACTAATAAACCCAAGTGTTTAATATTATAAACCAAATGAATTGGTGAACCCAAGGGATAAATATTAATATTATAAACCAAGAAATTAATAAAGCATCAGAATTAATATTTTAAACTCAAGAGATAACCCTAAGACTTAATATTTTAAACTTAAGATATTAATAA
Source organism: Pinus albicaulis (assembly GCA_034641835.2). NCBI lineage: Eukaryota > Viridiplantae > Streptophyta > Pinopsida > Pinales > Pinaceae > Pinus > Pinus albicaulis. The sequence goes on from JAXQQM020067707.1 coordinate 60,332, forward strand.
ACCCAAGGGGTTATTAATATTATAAACCAAAATAATAAACCCAAGGGTTTAATATAACAAACTAAAGGAATTGCTGAACTGAGGGGATAAATATTAAAGACCTAAGGGATCAATATTAAAAACACAAGAGATCAATAAACCCTAAGAGTCAATATTATGAACATAAATATTATAACCCCCAATGTTATAAATTGTAAAGATTAATCACAATATTATAAACCGTAATATTAAACCCAAATATTATAAACAAAATATTAACCCCTAATTATAAATGCTATATGTTAGAATATATATTATAACCCAACATATTATGGAATAATATAAATCATAATATTAAAACTCAAACAATTAATAAACCCAAGAGATTGTTAATATTATAAACCAAAAGAACTAATAAACGCAACGGTTTAATATTATAAACCAAAGGAATCGATGAACCGAGGGGATAAGTATTAAAAGCCTACATGATCAATAAGGCCAAGGTATCAATATTAAAAACAAAAAATATTATTAAACCCTAAGAACAAAAATTTTGAACTCAAAAACCTAAGAAATTAATAAACCCTAATAATTAATATTTTAAATTAAATAGATTAAGAAACCTAAGAAATTATTAATATTATAAACCAAAATAAGTAATAAACCCAAGGGTTTAATATTATAAACCAAAGTAATTGGTGAACCCAAGGGATAAAAATTAATATAATAAACCAAGAAATTAATACACCCTAATAATTAATATTTTAAACTCAAGATATAACAAACCCTAAGAATTAATATTTTAAACTCAAGATATTAATAAACCGAGGGGTTATTAATATTTTAAACATGAAGAACTAATAACAACAAAGGTTTGATATTACAAGCCAAAGGAATTGGTGAACCGAAGGGATAAATATTAAAAACCTAAGGGATAAATAAGGTCAAGGGATCAATATTAAAAACACAAGAGATTAATAAAGCCTAAGAATTAATATTTTTATCTCAAAAACCTAAGAAATTAATAAGCCCTAAGAATTAATAGTTTTAGCTCAAGAGATTCTTAGATCCAAGGGTGGTTTAATATTATAAACGAAAAAAAGTAATAAACCCAAGGGATTTATATTATAAACCCAAGGAGTTGGTGAACCCAAGAGATAAATATTAAAAACCTAAGTGATAAATAAGGCAAAGAGATTGACATGAAAAACATAAGAGATTAATAAAGCCTAAAAATTAATATCTTAAACAAAAAAGTTTGATAAACTCACATGATTATTAATATTATAAACTCAAGGGAATAAAATTAAACCTAAGATATTAATATTATAAACCTCAAGTATATAAAAACCTTCAGATAAATATTATAAACCTCAATTATATAAAAATCTTCACATAAATACAATAAACCATCAAATAAACATGGTTGAGCATGCTTGATTTAAACATTGAGACAATTGTTGTCACAATGCGATGTTGTGATAAATAATGACCATGGTTTTCCATGGTTGATTTTCATATTGATACAATGTGACATTCCACCATGGAAGACCTTCATTGACTACGACTAACTATGATTAACAATGGTAGGCCATAGTTGATTTTAATATTGAGACAATGCTTTTCATAATGTGGCATTGGACCATACATTAATATTAAAGTGTAAGGATAATATTTAACACCTAATATTACCAACCCAAAGAATTAGAAAAATCAAGGGATTAATAAACCCTAATAATTAATATCTTAAACTTAAAATGAAAGAAATGAATAAACTCTAAGAATCAATAATTTAAAGTGAAGAGACTAATAAACCAAAGGGATTATTAATATTATAAACCAAAAGAACTAATAAACCCAAGGATGTAATATTATAAACCAAAGGAGTTGGTGAACCCAAGAGATAAATATTAATATTATAAACCAAGAAATTAATAAAGCATAAGAATTCATATTTTAAACTCAAGAGATTAATAAACACTAAGACTTAATATTTTAAACTTAAGGCATTAATAAACACAAGGGGTTATTAATATTAAATACCAACATAATAAACCCAAGTATTAAAGACCTAAGGGATCAATAAGGCGAAAGGATCAATATTAAAAACACAAGATATCAATAAACCCTAAGAACCAATATTCTGAACTGAAATATTATTATCCCCAATGTTATAAACTCTAAATATTAAACACAATATTATAAACCCTAATATTAAACCCAAATATTATAAACCCAATATTAACCCCTAATTATTAATGATATATATTAGAATCTATATTATAACCCAACATATTAGGTCATAATGTAAATCATAATATTAAGACTCAAAATATTAAAAAACGCAACAGATTATTTATATTATAAACCAAAAGAACTAATAAATGCAAGGGTTTAATATTATAAACCAAAGGAATCAGTGAACGAAGGAGATAAATATTAAAAACCTACATGATCAATAAGGCCAAAGAATCAATATTAAAAGCAAAAAAGATTATTGAACCCTAAGAATAAAATTTTTACACTCAAAAATCTAAGAAATTAATAAACCCTAATAATTACTATTTTAAATTAAATATATTAATAAACCCAAGGCATTATTAATATTATAAACCAAAAGAATTAATAAACTAAACGGTTTAGTATTATAAAACAAAGTAATTGGTGAACCCAAGAGATAAATATGAATATTATAAACAAATAAATTACTACACCCTAATAATTAATATTCTAAACTCAAGATATTAACAAATCCTAAGAATTAATATTTTAAACTCAAGATATTAATAAACTCAATGGGTTATTAATATTATAAACAAAAAGATCTAAGAGCGGCAAGGGTTTGATATTACAAACCAAAGAAATTGGTGAAATGAAGGGATAAATATTAAAAACCTAAGGGATCAATAAGATCAAAGGATCAATTATAAAAACTAGAGATTAATAAAGCCTAGGAATTAATTTTTTTATCTCAAAAACCTAAGAAATTAATAAACCCCAAGAATCAGTATTTTTAACTCAAGAGATTTTAAGATCCAAGGATGGTTTAATATTATAAACGAAAAGAACTAATAAACCCAAGGGTTTTATATTATAAACCACAAGAATTGGTGAACCCAAGGGATAAATATTAAAAACCTAAGGGATCAATATGGTGAATGGATCAATATGAAAAAACATAAGAGATTAATAAAGCCTAAACATTAATATCTTAAATAAAAAGGTTTGATAGACTCACATGATTATTAATATTATAAAATTCAAGTATATAAAAACCTTTAGATAAATATTATAAACCTCAAGTATATAAATTTTCTTAGATAAATACTATAAATTGTAAAATAAACATGGTTGAGCATGCTTGATTTAAACATTGAGACAATTGTTGTCACAATGCGATGTTAAACAAAGCATGACCATGGTTTGCCATGGTTGATTTTAATATTTAGACAATATTTGTCACAATGTGACATTCAACCATGACAGACCTTCATTGACTACGACTAACTATGATTAACAATGGTAGCCCATCGTTGATTTTCATATTGAGACAATGTTTTTCATAATGTGATATTGGACCATGCATTAATATTAAAGTGTAAGACTAATATTTACACTTAATATTACCAACCCAAAGAATTAGAAAACTCAAGGTATGAATAAACCCTAATAATTAATATTTTAAACTCGAAACCTAAGAAATTAATAAACCCTATGAATTAATAATTTAGATTGAAGAGATTACTAATAATATAAACCAAAAGAACTAATAACCCAAGGGTTTAATATTATAAACGAATGGAATTAGTGAATCGAAGGGATAAATATTAATATTATAAACCAAGAAATTAATAAAGCATAAGAATTAATACTTTAAACTCAAGAGATTAATAAACCATAAGAATTAATATTTTAAATTCAAGAGATTAATAAACCCTAGGGGTTATTAATATTATAAACCAAAACAAGTAATAAACCCAAGGATTTAATATTACAAACCAAAGTAATTCGTGAACCTAAATGATAAATATTAAATACCTAAGGGATCAATATGTCCAAGGGATCAATATTAAAAACACAAGAGATCAATAAACTTAAGAATCAATATTATGAACTAAAATATTATAATCCCTAATGTTATAAACTCAAAATATTAAACACAATATTATAAACCCTAATATTATAAACACAATATTAAAGTCTAATTATAAACCCTATATATTAGAATATATATTATAACCCAACATATTACTCCATAATGTAAATCATAATATTTAAACCAAATATTATAAGCCATATATATGTTAGATCTAAGAATTTTGTAATCTATAATGTAGATAAAAGAACTTTCGGATTAATAGCAATGATGTGATTAATCTAAAAGTTCTTTTATCTAGCCCTATATATATATATATATATATATATATATATATATATATATATATATATATATATATATATTAAAAAATCAATATTAAAAACTCTAATATTAAAACAAATATAATAAGACTTATTATTAAACCCAATAATATAAAACTAAATAATATAAACCTTAATATTATACCCAATAATTATTTCAATATTTAACCGCCCCTCATGAGGTTTCATCTTAGCTCATTTTTCTGACTTTTATATAAATATTTTAATTAATATATTGGCAAGTATTTTAATTAATTAAGTTAATATTACTATTAATTAATATGAAAATATTAATTAAAAAATTAATGTTTATTGTAATTGAACATTTTTATACAATTTTTTTAATTAATATATTGCCAAATGTTTAAATTAATGTTCTTAAACATTTTAATGTTTTTATAAATGTTATCAATGTTTCATATAATGTTAAAAATTAATTAATTAAAGTTAAAATTAATTAATATTAATGTTTTAATTAATTAATATTAATGTTAATTATTGTTTTAATAATTTAATTAATTAATGTTGTATTAATTAATTTCTTTAAACATGTTTAAATTAATGTTATTAAACATTTTTAAATAAATATTTTAAATAATATATTGTCAAAAGTTTTAATTAATATTTTAAAGTTAAAAAAAAAATTGAAATACAATTCCAACAACTCATTATTATTATTATTATTGACGAAATCTCAATATATTCATGTTTAGATATATTTGAATAATATAGTTAAGTATAATAATTATGTATTACTAATTTAATTAATATGTCAATATAATAATGGAAATATAATAATTATTTCACTTTATTATTAATTAATATTAATATATTTATTTTACAGATTTTTGAATTAATCTTTAATGTTATTAAACGTTTTTTATATAAAAGTTTTAATTACATATTGCAAATTTTTTTAATTAATGCTATTAATTAATATTTAATTAATAATGTTTAATGCTCTAATTTATTAATATTTTAATATTTTAATTAATTAATTAATGTGTGTGTATATATATATATTTCTAAATAAGACTAATTCTATAAAGAAAGGACATATGGTACATTCAGAGCTTGCAGAAAAGCAAAGCTAAAGAGCAAGGGAGCCGGAAATGATATACTATCAACCTCGGTCCCAAAGAGCATCCATGGCATAAGCAAAAAGATAACAAGGAGAATAGAAAATAGAGAGCTAGACTAAGGAGTCTCCCAATTGACATTTTTTCCCTTTCTTCTTGTTGATTTTGACCCAACCATTGTGATCTGGCTAGAGAGGAACCACTTGCAAACTATTCTGCACTAAAGGAGGAGTCTCCTTGTCTGAATCGGAGGAAGAAGACTCATGAGTGCATTTCTGCGAGATCATAGGTGCAGAAGGATCCTCGGACGGGCAGAGGGCGAGTCCTTCGGGTGCTCCAAATTCTCCCCTTCCACTTCAATATCCTCCTCATCAGAGCTAGAGGACTCTATGTCATCCATAGGGGGTCTATCACATGGTTTCCAACTCTGGGATTTGGATTTTTGATAGATATTCTTCTTTTTGTCGAGGAACGTTGCACATGTGTTTTGGAGATGCCCTGTCTGATGGCAATGGCGACACCTGAAGGCAGTGTTTTCATAGTCCAAGGTTTGCATCCAATGGAAGTCCCCAATTTTGAGGTTGATCTGATTAGGCAACCCTTTGCTAATGTCTATTTCTGTGCACATTCTGCCAAAGGTATATATTCCTTCCCCCCCCCCCCCCCCTTGAGGTATCCATTGCCAGGAAGCAGCCTAAGGTGTCCCCAATTCCTTGAAAGACATCAAAATGCCATAAATGCGGAGGGATATTTGGAAGCCTGACCCAAATAGGAAGCTTGGTGATGACAGTCGTAGAGGGGTCGAAGTCTGGGAACCAAGGGGTGAGGAATAGTCCTACTGATCCCTAGAACCAAGGGCCTCCCATTAAGGCTTTCTGGTAATATAAATTGAAAGAAAAGGCTACAATAATGAAGCCTTTCGAGCATAAGAAGACCTTACTGTTGTTGGTCCAGTTGGAGTGGATCCACTGGTATAGATCGGCAGTACGGGGCCATAGTCCATTAAATCTGCATATGATGGTTTTTTCTGCAAATGTCTGGTATTGATCATCCAGAGATGGATGAGTAATTTCAATGGAGGGAGTTTCCTCCATTTTGTCCACCAAGAAAGGCTTGGGAGCCTTAGCTGGTTGGGCAGTCTCCTTGGCAGGTTGTGCATGAATGACATCTTTATAGGAGAAATATTTGTGGTAAAAACCTTTGGAGGCAGAGGGTTTCCCAACGGCACCTCCCCTTAGCCGAAGTGATAAGAACACCGTGGCATTTCTTTATATATTGTAAAAGGAAAGAGGCAGATTATTATCAAGCTGCTTACCTGCAAAGAGGAGCCGCAAAAGGGAGGAAGGGATGCCCAGCCTCTGTTCAACGATCTTTGAGAGATGACACACTGAAAAAGAGGGCTAGAACCAAAAGAGTAGGGTTTTTCCCGTCAGAAGAATTATTTGAATCTAAAAAATCGTTGGCTTGAGACGAGAAGGATCACGGCTGCTAGAGTTAAAAATCGAAGTTGATTCAATGAATTCGTAGGGCTTCAGGGCTAGCTCCAGATTCCGGCTACACTGATTCTACATGCGGATGCACAGGGCGGAGGTAGCAGAGGGAAGGAATCTGCGAGAAAAGGTGCAGAGAGCAACGAGCCGGTGGCCAAATAAAGTGATGGCTAGGTGGCACGGTGAAGCCGTCGCGCAGCTAGATGGCCATAGAGCTTTGGCGGCTGTGACTGTCTCATTCTTCAGAGCGATGCATATTGCGTTGAGGTCAGTAGCTGAAAGAGAGAATACAAGGGGGCTTGAAAAATCGTCGAGAAACAGATCTCGTGTGTCAAAAGAAAGCTGCCGCTGGAACAAAGGAGCTCAGGTTTCGAAACCAGCAGAGCTGGACAAGAGCGACTGTGGAGAGGAGGCGGCCAAGAGACTGTACACAGAAACCCTAGGAGCCATCACGCCTCTTAGCTAGAAAAACCACAAACAAAAAATCATTTTTTTAGAATTAATTAATGTATATTAATTATGCATTGCATTAAAATATAATTTACTCGTATGGAGTGATTAAGTAATTTGTTTTTTATGCTTACAAGGTTAAAATATTATTAAAATAGATTCTAAATTTATTATTATTATTATTATTATTATTTGTAAAATAATAATAATAGTTTAATAACATAATATTATAATATAGTTGTATTAAAATAATTATTATAATTTAATCTTATAATTTATTATTGTATTAAAATAATTTCATTAAAATCTAACCTTAAGGTTTATTCCTTATATAGTAATTATGTGTTAATGAAACCTTATTATTAAGCAAATATTTCAATAAACCAAAATTTAATACAAATGTTCATTAAAACAAGAAGTATAATTTCATTAGTTAAGTGATATATGATCACATGATAGTCACAATTTATTTTACAAGTAGTTTATGAAACTAAAACTATATTATAATTTAAACCTACAATTTATTTGTTATTTACTATATTGTTTAAATAATATGAAACATCATATTAAGTAAAGTAAGTCAACATTAAGAAAGTCCAAATGGGTAGCATAGATAGTTGAATACTAGAGAAACAACATTTTTTTTGAATTAATAAAAAATAAATCCACAGGACCAAGAATAATTTAATAAAATAATATTTTGTTTTTTTTATAGTTAAATTTAATAAAATAATATATATTCTTTTATAGTTAATTGTGAGGGGCCATACATTTGAATGGCATGAATAGGAAACCATAAACATTATAACAATTTAATAATATAATAATATAATATAATTGTGTTAAAATAATTATTATAATTTAATCTTACAATTTATTAATAATACAATTATATTAAAATAATTATTATAATTTAATCTTACAATTTATTATTGTATTAAAATAATTTTATTATAATTTAATGTGAGGTGTTATCTCTATATAGAAATTGTGGTAATTGTGTGATAATGAAATCTTATTATTAATAAGAGCTTATAATACATCAAAAGTTAACACAAATGCTAAATACAACAAGAAGTATAATTTCATTAGTTAAGTGATATATTATCACATGATAGTCACAATTTTGTTTTTACATTACATTATGAAACCTAAAACTATATTATAATTTAAACCAACCATTTATTATTTATTCATTATATTGTTTAATAATATGAAACTCCAATTATTTTTTATTACCATACATATGTCAACCCTATTAATCATTCTAGATTTAATTGTTGACATGGATACAAATAAGTTGAAATGAGTAGCATGGAAACTTGAATAACCAGCAACAACAAATTTTTTTAAAGTAATAAAAAATCAATACACCCAAGCAAGAATAATTTAATAAAATAATATGTTGTTCTTTATAGTAACCTATGAGCGGGCATACATTTGGATGGCATGCATATGCAACCACTAAGGTAATGGAGTGGAGGAAAAGTTTTTAAAAGAACACTTGCCAAGTGGTATAAGTTGGATAATGTGAACAGTGATAAGTTTCAAAATTAATCCAAGTTGCAATGCATATTTTATAAGTTTTTTTTTTAATTTCATTTCTAACTAATTACATAAGTTGTTATCAACAATAGGCACAATAAATTTTTAATCATGTTTTGTGAAAAATTAATCTAATTATTATTTAAATATGTGATTTAGATATATAAGGAAATTATGACTTTTAGTTGAACATATGAACATTATCCAATTCAACGCCTAAAGCTTAACTATATATAAGATATGCATATGTATTAAACCTTATTTGAAATCTTTCTTACACACATTTAAGAAAGAGAGGTTATATATGAGTACTTGGGAGAACTTCATATATCGTCTGAGCGTAAAAGGTGTGAAATAGTTGTTGGTTACCTATACTGACTCTCACACACACAGTCCAACCATGCAACATGGTAGAACAACTCATTGCGTAAAGCACAATATGCGTTAGGTTATTGGTGGAAATAGTTATGTAGATACAATAAGAAGTGAGTCTAACCACACCATGGGGTAGGAGAACTCTCTATGTCTAGATGCGTAAGATATATGTCAAGTTATATAATGTAGGCTCAATTGCACAGCTACGCTTCTTCCTCTTGCACTAAACTCATTCCCTTGCTGCGTTTGATCTCCCTGTACAGGAGGTGCTTGGTCATCTTCCTCTGGTAGAACTCCCTGTATAACTCGAAAGTTTTACCATCACGACCTTGTCCCTTTGTGGCCCCTAATGCATACAACGGAAATACAATTGAGTCTGGATCAGGGTTGTAGAATGTAACTATGGATTGCCTTGGAACATTCGAATTTACAACAGCTTGATGATCTGCGCTCTTGAAGATACCGTTACTCCAAACCTGTACTATGGAAACAATGATTTATTAATAAGTATGGTTGGAATTCATATATACTTGTATAGTTATTTTCATATGATCGCCTTAGCACGCAGTCCATGGATAAACTTGAAGAATTTGAAATATTTTGGAACATAGTACTTCGTTGAGGTACTTTAAATTAATTAATTAATTATATATAATAAAATAAACAAATATAAATATATATATATATATATATATATATATATATATATAATCGAGTCATAAAATTAGTTTAATTGGTAGAGTTTTTGAGTTAAAAATATTTTTGTTATTATAAAGTCACGGGCTACATACTAGAACCAATAGGAAATTATCCCTTCATGTGAATCTCCCTTATAAATATTCAGTATGCGTAGTGCTCTCTCCTTGTACAAACATGGTGTAAACGATACTGGAGTCCCAAGAATCACATAGAAGAAAAAAAAAATGATTATGGTTGGAAAAAGAAAAAAAAAAAAGCAAATTCAACATGCATGCATGAAACCAAAATACCACAACCTACTACAATAAGCCGCATAAAAGTGGTCTTCCTGTTGTTTTTGAGATTGTTAAAAGGCCAATCATGTGATTTTTTCAACTGAACTAATCTTCATACACCGTCCTCGTGCAAGATCTAATCTTGAGACACATTCCTAATACAAGATAGCTTATTCTCTCCAAATTAAATGACATGACATAATATTTCGAAATAACTACGACGAAGATCACGGAGGTTCATTTTCTTTTTATAATGTAACTCTCTTTCTTTTAATCTGAATACGTTCAACACAGAATTAAAATGTTCCGAAAAGCAATAAATATAGGTACCGACCTGCATATGGTCTCCGATAATTACAACGAAAACTCCTTCGACCGGTTCCACTGTAACCCACGTTTCACCATCGTCCTTTGTGGCTTGAAGGCCTCCAATATTGTCTTGCAGTAAAATGGTAAGAGTTCCTGGATCGGTATGTCTCTTGAGGCCTAACGTTAAATCGGGGCGGGGGCAAGTCGGGTAGTAATTCAAGAGAACCTTCTGTTGGCCTTCTCCACAGGCTTTCTCGATTGCATCTGCTTCAACTGCTAGCGATTCTGAGATGAGCCGAAGTAGTGTTTTCGTCAATTCCATCATCGTATCGCTGTATATGGCTAAAGCTTCCCTTAAAAACAATAACATTTCGAGCATGAAATATATAAAATATATAATCGTGTAACAGTTCCTACATCAACTCGATAAAGTACATAAACCAAAGAAATGCACACCTGAATTGAACTGGCTTTGCAGGCCAGCTTTGAACGTCCCGAGCTGGGGAGCATGTCGTGACGTATAGTTCTCTCCAGTCCATCAAGGGGTCATCGTTGATAAAACTCCCATTTCCATATCCTACGAACTGCCCTGCATGTATAGCGTACTGCATCTTCTCTTCTACTTGAAGCGAAAAGAAGCCCTCGGCACAACACATTATCTGAGAGTTCAGTTCTGCAGGGACGTCATGATCTTTGATCTGGAACATTCCCCACTCTTCACAGGCCTCTCTGAGTTCTGTTATTAGCTGCGCGTGCTCTGTTCCCCCGGCTGTTGCATTCGCAAGGGAAATGACGGGCACCTCTTTGCTGAAATTATTGTATGCCACAGCTGGCCGTTCATTGTTGTCCTTAATGTAATTAACAGGTAGATCCTCAATTCTCAGATCAGCTAGTGATTTCACAATATTGACTTCCACTACTCTTTGTGCCATTTTTCTAAGAATCACCGTGGACCCGAAATGGAAAAAGTGTAGATCTTGGGCACAAAAATTAAGAATCCCTCACTGTAACTGTCTGATCACAACACTCCACGAGACTGCAACATTCCGAATATTATGGAATGTGCTGTGTCCGCCCATACCTTGCAATGGGTAATTTAAAAAAGATTATGCATAGATAGTGCCGAAGTGCATGTCGTACACGATGTTAATGCATTTGGTATAGGGTTTAATTATTAGGCTTCTTGTTTTGCCCTATTTTCTTTCCTCGCGGTTGTTTTTTTTTGTTATATTCGTTTATTCAATTTTGTCATGGTTAGAATATGTAGGTTTGATTTGTAAAATTTGAATGTTAAGAAATTTTCCAACCAACTAAATCTATTTATGCATTCTCATTATTAATAATTCACAGTTTCCATCCAACCATATAAAATTAAGGGAAAAAATTACAAGGAACCATTAAACTACTCTATAATATAATATTTAATATATTTTACTATGTTAATAATTAAATCATTTTACTATTAAAATATATGATAGAATGTTCACCTAGTTTGTTTACTCTCTTTCCTATACCTAATCCTTTGAGTAAAACCAACTACTCCTCCAATGTTGACTTACAGAGATACCTGTGGTCCACATAGATACCATTTATATTTACAGAGATACCTGTGGTCCACATATTTGTAGAGACGTAAAACATGGGACATGCTCTCCGAGGTTGAAAAGAGACAAGTCATACCTTCTGTAGAACGTGTACTTGAACTGGTTCTATCGAGAAAAGCAGGGAAAAAGGCTTCATCAATTCTACGTCATTTCAATCTTTGGCAGTCATCAGCTGGCAATAAGTGAATGGTGCTTTGCCAGGACATAGTGCTGTTGCCCAAGCCAGAGTTGGCAATCATCACTTG
>JAXQQM020086182.1:0-28512 GCA_034641835.2 Pinus albicaulis
TGACGTGCCTTACGAATGATCCGATTTTCTATTATCCATACTGGCTGCCAATGCCACATAATTTTCCCAGTGATATACCCAAATTCGAAGGTAAGTCAGGAGAGGATCCATCAAATCATGTCATGACTTATCACCTCTGGTGTGCGTCTAATTCAATTATTGATGATTCGATTCGCTTACATCTTTTCCAGAGAACTCTTATTGGTCTTGCAGCCAAATGGTACATTGAATTACCACGAGGCTCGTTTCATAACTTCAGTCAGTTAGCAACTTCCTTCTTGACTCATTTTCAGTTGCTTGTCAGATACGAAAAATTATACGTAATTATTAACTTCACTTGCCAATCTACGGCTAACAGATACTTATGGACTATTCCTAAGGAATGCATATGTAGAATACTAAGAAAGTTTACATTCCGCATCAAATTTTTAAGTAATGGTTTGTTAAATCATACCAAGATCACCTAAGATGTAGTTAAGGTCGTGTGTTAACATCGAAGAGCGCGATTGCTCGTTTCGCACCTGACCTTATTATATGGTCACTGTACTTACACGCAAAATCCCGACCCTTCCGTGTCGAGAGTCGCTCCTCCTCTGTCTCATGTTGCTGATGGCATGATTGGTACAGTCAATACGAAAAGTAAGAAGAATTCTTCAAAGAATTCTTCTCCTATTATAACTTTACCAGATTCCCTGAAAGGAGAATCTTTCCCCGAAATTTCTGCCGACATTCATGTCGTAGAGACATCTACGGCTAAATCTAAATATGGTGGTAAAAATAAAGGGAAGAGTAAAAACAAGAAAAATTCGAAAGAGAAAACTGATAAAAATTAATCTAATGACGAAAAGCGCAAACCTCGTTACCCTTGTTACATTTGTGACGAGGATCACTTCACTAAGGAATGCCCATATCGTGCAGAGGTTGCAAAACTCGTTAAAGGTTCACAACAACCTGCTGTCTTGCAGGATCCTTTTCCGACTCAAGATAGAAAGATGGTTGGTTCCACTTCGACTGCTTCAGAAGAACCTATTTTGATGATGTCTCATGTAAGGATTGCGACAAGATCGCAAGATTATGGTACTAAGAATCCTGTTGATGGGAAAGAAGCAGAATATTCTAATGCAAATGCATCAACTACACCTCCTCCTGTTTCTGGTCCGCTATAGATCGAGAAACAAAATCCAGACTTAATAATCAAACCGCCTACTAAAGGTGTTCTTCGTAAATAAGCTTTCAATTCACATGCGAGAGCTGCTCAGAATTACAACATTGTTGAAGACTTAGCTATTTCCCCTTCAGCAATGTTGGCTTTGGAAGTGGTGCAATCATTCCCAGCACAATGTAAATTTCTTTTGTCTACTATAGGAGTTGTAGATGTTCAGGATTCTAATCTTATAATCTTCGATTTAGAAAATAGTACACCTCGTCTACCTCATCAAATGGCTTTCCAGATACTAGTGTTAGTAAAAAACAAACTGATCTATCGGACTGTGATTGATGAGGGGGCTTCAATGTCTATTATGTCGATTCAGTGATGGAAATCGCTTGGTTCTCCTACACTCAACCAATCTCCGATGATTCTTAAGGCTTTTGATGGTCGAGGTTTCCACCCTTTTGGTATTTTTCAGGATTTACCCATAGGGGTCGAAGGTAAAAATGTAAATCTAGATGTGGAAGTGGTTGATGCCCCTCTAGATTACAACCTTCTTCTAGGTCGCAGTTGGTCTAATACGATGACTGTTGTTGTTTCTTCGGTCTTTCGACTCATAAAATTTCCATATCAGGTAAATATCGTCACAATATATCAATTAACTTATTTCTCTTCCAACCCAGCCTCTACAGAAACAATCCAGCACGTTGGTAAAGCGACTATCCCTTATAAGGATGTTGGAGTAGGATTAGTTAAAGATTTTGGTTTACTAGGAACTTTTTCTTTTCCTCCTCCTAATGTATCGCCTGCTTTTGCAACTATTCACATGATTTCGTCAAATACTATTATGTTTGATGATCCTTGGATCATACCTTCTGATTCCGAGTTAGATTCAATTGATGGCATGATGCCTTTGAGTCCATTTGAACTTGCATACCAGGCCGTACAGTCACTTTCCGACACCTCTTCAATCGGAATTGATCCAATGAATGGGATCACTATGTTGGGCTTTGTGATATCCTGGTCTAACTTACAACGCACTTTCCTACATCTTGTTCATATCGATGAGCAGATTATGATTTATTCTGATGATTTACTGTTAAGGAAATCATCGATATTCGCTTACCTGTGTTTGATATCATTTTGAAGAGTGATTTCCGCTTTAATTTTATCAATACAAGTCAAAGAACCCTTAATCCATCAAAATCATTCGGGAGTTAAATTTGGAAAATATTTCTCGAACGGTTCCAATTGAAATTTCAGTAAAACCAGGAATAATTGAAAACATTCATATAGGTGCTTGTTGTACTGAAGATGAAATTAAAGCTTATAAAGCCCTATTAAGAATTCTGTGATGTGTTTGCCTGGTCTTGTGAAGAAATGCCAGGAATTGATCTATCAATCGTTATACATGAAATCAAGACTTACTTGGATGACAAACTTGTTCATCAGCGTTTACATCAAATACATCCTAGAAAGTCATTACCATCAAAGCGTAATAAAATTACTTCTGCAGGTGTTTTATTTATCCAATTCTCTTAATCTGGATCGTATCAAATATTGTTCTGACTTAAAAAATGAAGGAAACTATACTTAGCATACGATTATAGATATTAATCTAGCTTATCCCAAGGATAATTATCCAATCTCCTGTATCGACTGGAGTAATTGATAATCAGGTTTTAGTTAAATGTTTTCCTTTATGGATGGCTTTTCCGGGTATAATCAAATAAACATACTCCCTGCTGATCAGCCAAAAACAACTTTTATTTGTCCGTGGGGGACATTTTCTTATCGCAAACTACCCTTTGGTTTGAAGAACGCTAGAGCAACTTTTCAAAGGGCAATATCTTACGCGTTTCATGACATTAAGCACATTGTGTAGCCGTATCTCAATGATTTACCTGCTCATTCATCACGCATGGACAACCATCTCACACACTTACGAGCTATCTTTATGAGGTGTCGGCATTATAAAATTAGGCTAAATCCACACAAATGTGTTTTTTGTGTAGAGTCGGGTCGTTTACTGGGCTTTATTGTCTCGAAATCAGGCATTCGCGTCAATCCGTTGAAGTTCGAAGCTATTGTTAAATTACCTCCTCCTTTGACTTTACGCCAACTCCAAAGTTTGCAGGGGAAAGCAAACTTTTTACGTCGGTTCATTCCTAACTATGCCGAGCTTACAAAGGGTTTCACCCAGTTGTTGAAACAGAACATTCCATTCTTTTGGGACGAGATCGTTGATCGATCTTTCAATGCACTTAAACATGCATTGACCCATGCACCATTATTGCATCCTCCCAACTACAACCAGGATTACATTTTGTATCTTGCTACTTCTCATTCCACCATTGGGATGGTGTTAGTTCAAGAAGATGAACCTCACACTGAACATGTGATTTACTATCTTAGTCGAAATCTGCATCCGACTGAGATCAAATACACACATGTGGATAAATTGGCATTGGCATCTGTCCAAGTTGTCCAAATATTTAGACACTACATCTTGTTACATAAAACCACAATAATTTCTAATTGCAACCCTATGATGTATATTTTAACCAAACAATTGCTAGGGGGCAAGTATTCCAAATGGACAGCTATCCTGCAGGAATTTGAATTGGAGTTTGAGAAATCCAAGGCAAAGAAATTTTTGGTATTTGCGGAATTGATGTGTGATTTTCCCTCTACTGATACTGAAACTGTGGCAAAAGAGCCCATTGTGGACGAATCTCTGTTTCTTATCAGTACGCTAGATCCATGGTATGGAGATATTATTGTTTATCTCCAAACCCAATATTTTCGGCCTGGAATCTCACAATCTCAGCGACGGAAAATACGCTTCCAATCCCAACAGTATAATATTATTGGTGAAACAGTCTATCGTCGTGGAGTGGATTCTGTTTTCAGACGCTGTCTTGTTCATGAAGAAGCTGAAAAGGTGTTAAATGATTGCCATTCTGGAGCATGTGGCGGTCATATGTCTGGGTATGCCACAACCCAAAAGATATTGTGCGCTGGTTATTTCTGGCCATCATTATTCAAAGATTGTATTTATGTAGTCCGAAAATGCCACAATTGTCAACTTTTTGATCGTAAGATGCGCGCACCACCCGCTCCTCTTCATCCCATAATTGCTGTTGGTCCTTTCGCGAAATGGAGTATTAATTTTATTACATGTAACCCTCACTCGGCTGGGGGGCATGCATATATTATCTTAGTCGTAGATTATTTTACTAAGTGGGCCAAGGCGATGCCTACATTTTTCAGTTGACGGCAAGACTGTTGCAAATTTCGTATTTAATCACATAATTTCTAGGTTCGGTGTTCCTCAAGCCATTATTACAGATCATGGAAGTCATTTTCGCAATGTCATGATGACCTAACTGATCAGATTAATCTTGGCCTCATGCATACGATAGTTCCCACTTCGCACAACATTCATAAGCCAGCTGTCCCGCTTCGGCTTACAAATAAAATAATACCATGATTGCATTTAATTACTGTATTCACAAATGTAATTGGCATTCTATGTTATTTTTCAAAGACTTTGGTATATCTAACCTCAAGAAAAACATCAATTGGTTTCACCCTTTCAACCTTCGCTTACTATTGGAAGTCATATCAATAATGCGAATTCGCTTACTAAAATTAGCCATAGAATTACCTCACATTCTGAGATGAGTTCTTTCAGATTTAGCCCACCGATGAGAATCAGCTTTTAACGCTTAATAGAATTGAGGTCATACAATGAATAAAAGCTCAGTATGATAGAAGTGTTACCCCTCGAAATTTTTCAGAAGGAGACCTAGTCTTAGTTTATGATCAAGCAAACGATAAGCTAGGAGCTGGGAAATTTGTGCCCATGTGGCATGGCCCTTTCATTGTCAAGCGAAAGTTAGCAAAAGGGGCCTATGAGCTGATAGATTTTGATGGTGTCCCTTTAGATAAACCCAGAAATGGACTTTATCTAAAGCGATACTATGCTTAAAACTTGGTATGGAGATTTTTTATTAGATTAGATTTCTTTACTATCGGTAAGCTAGATTGTAGTGCCATGTTGGGTTTAGTGCTTTATCACTATTCCTACTTATTTGAGTTTACTCTATATTGCGATGTCGACGCCTCTTCAAACTTACATTATGTTGCTTGTTAGTTTTGCTGATGGTGCTTTTCGTAGTACACGGAACATTTCTTCCGCAGCTTGGGTTATCTATTCACCCTCTGACGAGTTAGTATCCATGCATGGGGTAAGCCTTGGTCAAACAACGAATAAAATTATCGAGTATAGTGCAGTGATTGAGTTATGATCTGAATCCATATCATTTGGAATTTGAAGTTTGATTGTTAGGTTGGATTCTGAACTTGTTGTATTACAATTAAACTGAGTTTATGCCATTAAAAATCCAGTGTTATTATGGTTATTTTTAAGAGTTCGTCTCTTGGAACATGAATTCGATTACATTGAATATCAACATATTCCAAGACATTTAAATACATTAGTAGACGCATTTGCTTCTAGTATGATAAATCGACATTTGCAATGATCAAAGCAGTAAAACAAATAACATCCATAATATGTATACAGATAGCCGGTAAATAGTGATATATCATAGCATAGAATGTTTTCAAAAAATTTACATCGTCTTCGATCATAGGTTGGAAACACCTTATGATCGGAAAAATGGTAACACAAAAAGTCAAAAATATGAGTCTACAACATGATCATCCCATCACTGATAGTGATCACGATAAGAAACCACTTCCCGAGCCACCCTACATAGGAACCTTCTAAAAGGTCTTGGAACACCAATCACGTATCTCTGCAATCTGAGTGGGATCTCATCTATGTCCATCTCTGGAATATCTAGAGTCAGACGCTCTAGATGATGCTCTAAATCAGACAAAATTTACACTGATTGGCCTACTGGGGCTGGTGCGGCTACAACTGGTTGTCTTCTATCATAAGGCTGGAGATGGGCTGGTTGCTATGGACCCACATCTACATTCATAAAAAAAATTTGGTTATTAATTGATAAGACGATCAAAAAATAAAAAATAGAATTTAGAATTCGTTGAAAATGTTTTTACCTGATTCATCCCACTGTTCCCCTACTGGGAGAGTCATCTCCCGGTCGCTGCAGAATTCTATCCCGGCATACGGAAAGTCCTCAATGATAAAAATTTGGAGGTCCAGCCAATGAAAATACGAAGGAGGAAATTGAACAATCTCAGTGCCCTCAATACCGTGACGGGCCATCAATGCAACCCAACGAACCATCCTAGGTTCTCGGGGTCGACTAGCATCAACAGGAATACTTTGTGGAGACAGCATGGGTACCCGCTCTAGAGAAAAAGTGACCACGATGGATCCATATCCAAAGTTATTTAGTTTTCCATTTTTTGCTCTAGTCAGTTGGCCTTTTACATTGGCCAACACAGCTTCACACCAGTTGAAAATGGTGCCTCGGAAACAGTCTACAGCAATACGCATCTGGGAACCGGTAGCCACATGCAATGCGGCACTCCCACACAGTTTGGTAACAGTAAATGCAATCACTTTCAGCTCAGGACGGATGCTAGTTTTTATATCAATCCATTTGTCCCTGGGGTCTGCTTCATCATTACAGAACTCTTGCCAAAGACTAGTGACAGTTTGGCTACCTGGCCTAGTCCCAAATTTCAATTTCGAGCCAATGGCCGCCAATAATGAAACACTGGTCCTGCACATTCCACCTGTTTACTAGCCATGTCAGGAGGTCTACCTGTGCCCTCATGGCCTGAATGGCCCAAAATTTATACAAACTGCATGCTCTTAAAGCCTGCATTGTGGGCAAATGGAGCATCGCGGCATCATCCACATCCTCATGCTCACGTTCTCTCCAAATCAACATCTTTCTAATCCTACAATGCATAAAAAGATAAGTTAGAACAATCTAATTTGAAAATTTTTGGGCGGGAAATGGAAAATTTGATTTTGAAATTCAATTGCGTGGGGATCGCACTTTTTCTTTCATACACAGTGCATAGGAACGCACGTGTTCTATATTAAAAGTGCAGACCCATGACCTTTTTCTACATAGAAAAAGGTCGGGGTCCGTAGGTCATGTGTGTTGTGCCTGCGGACCCCTGCGGGTAATTTCTTAAACATATTTTTCCCTTAAAAAATGAAAACTAAAGCCTAAAAAGAATTGTAAATGGATGAAAAGCAAGATTAAGAGGTCATGGATTACCTGGGACTGAAGGTTCTCGATTTCGTCGAACGGATCTTCCGAAATCTTAACAGGAACTTTTTACCCAAAAGCTTCTACTTTTCACTCTGAACTTGAACGGTAAAAATGAAGTTGAAAAGTCCTTTTTATAAGTTTTTTCGAATAGATAAATTTTTAATTTATTTATTTTTCACTTTAAAAGGGGCATTTTGAAAGCATTTTTACTTATTTTAAACAGGTATGTGTAATGTTTTAAGTTTTTGTGCAGAAATTGGATTTATCAGGAGAATTGACCATTTTTCAACAAAGAGCATACTTTTATCACTTTTTCAGACTCTTTCAAAATTTTACGAAAAAAGCAAAACATTGGAGTTCTCTTTTAAAGCCCTTTTCAGACTCTCTAAACATGAAAATATTTCCGATTACTTGATTGTTTGAACTCATTAAAGTAAATGGACTATTTACGAACTGAAATGGACTATTTACGAAAAAGGTATACGTTGACTAATTGCGGTCAATAGAGTTCTCTCCCGCATTATTTTATCCTTTTTCGGGCTCAAGAGACTAAATTTATGAAAAATTACACCCATGGAGTTTTCTTAAGTTTTTTATTCTGACTCCCTAAAATTGAAAAACACCGAGTTTCTCCTATACTGGACTCGTTAAAATTTAACAGTAAAGGACCTGTTTAATTTTCAACAGGAACGGACCACTCCTTCTTAGGGTTCGAATCTTAAACTAAGTTGGACTCATCCAAAGGATGAGATTATAAACAAGAAAATGTTATCCTCCTCAAGCTTGTCAAAAATAAAGAGGTACTTGCCAGAAATTGTGGGGGAAAAGAGAGGAAAATGACTTGTTTTTGGTATTTTGATTTTTCGAAAATCTAGTTAACCACTCTTGAACACGACACTTTCAATCACCTAGGTTGAGAAATCATTTTCCTAACAGTTAATCGAACCTCATTTGAAAGTCTTCATCTGGTTTCTGGGTATTAGCTTTAGGTCAACTGTCACCAAGCCATCTGCAGTGTCGTTATGTGTTCAAGAGGATAGTTCAAATAAACCATTCATCTGCAAAATATATGTCATCCATTTTTTGACCATCCTTGAGTCAGTCCTTGCTAATATATTTTCAAAACTTGATCTATGATTTCGTGTTGTGGGCTTGCCTATGACATATCACTTTCTATCGATGAAAACTCATTATCTAGGAAGTCATTGACTAGGAGATTATATTTATCTAAACAGTGTTGGGTGGAGGAAGAGGAAAAATACCTAAGAGGGCAGGATATTTGAAGAGACCGGGCCCAATGCTCTCGTAGGGATTAGGAATCTGATCAACATACGGAACATTGTTCTCAGAAGAAGAAGTGAAGAATGACAATTGATCAACAGAAACAATCTTTCCTTCATGCAGGAATTTCAGGTCATGAAAGAGAGTGTACAGAATGCGCAGCATGGCGTGAGTCCAACTACGACCGAGGAGAAGATTTTAATTGAGCTTGGTGTCCACTACTTCTACCTCGACATTGATTATCTTCCCTTTCAAGGTAATCAGTAAACTAGCAAGAACACCTAAAGGTTTTGATTCCCTTCCATCAAATGCTTCAAGGGAATTGGGTGATGAACTCAAGGTCGGAGAACCAATGACTTTCCAACAAGAATATGACATGATACATGTAGACACGCCTTTTTCCACAACTGCTCGATGGATATCGAGAACATTAATGACAACTTGTATAATGAGCACAATTTGGTGCAGGAGTCATGGAATGAAATTCTCTAAATCGAAATCGAGAAGGTTAGTAGCAGCAGGATCAACCCCTCCAATCACAGATAACAAAGCCTTCCGTGGAGATGGACAAATCTGAGGTACTTCCAATGCAGACATTGCAGATGGCACCTAAGCCAAATCCTCAACAATAGTTTAATTTTGAGTGGCACGGGCATTTGGATTGTAAGAATACTTGCGGGGTAAACCTTTATAAGGTGACTGTACAACAGGCTCAGTACTGGGCCTTTCAATCTGAAGATGGCCAGAAGTATGCAGAGGAGGAGGACCATCAACGATCTCCTTCCCGGCCGACGAACGCGATTCGGTATAATATTTCAATCGAGTAGCAATATAAACAGATGCAGAACTATTCATCATAAACACCAGAGAGCCAAATGGGGAAGATGACTCAGGTTTCTCTACCATTTGGGTCTGTTGAGATGGAAAAGGTTCTTTAAGAAGGTGGACAGTAGTCAGATTCCAGGAAAGATCATTCAAGTTGCAGATCTGATTGTTGATGGTGGACAGCAGTTAGACACATATGAAGGCTGAAGCATTCACCTGGCGACTCCAACTCAATCCAGAGATTCCAGTGCTCATTGATCCATTCATGCACTA
The DNA here is from genome assembly GCA_034641835.2 of Pinus albicaulis. NCBI lineage: Eukaryota > Viridiplantae > Streptophyta > Pinopsida > Pinales > Pinaceae > Pinus > Pinus albicaulis. Next base: position 9,760 of record JAXQQM020086182.1, read on the forward strand.
AAATAAAATGGTAGGGTATGTGGTAAACCCTGCGCTTTGTGAAGTTTTAAAAGAAGTTAGAGATCAGTTAGTGGATATTGAAATTGATGAAGTATTTTTCATTGCCGTGCTTCAATTTTTGAGATCTCCGAAGTTTCCTCCTAAAGCTAAAATTGGTTTCTTTGAATTAGTTGTTGAAAAATTTGAGAAGGAGATTCAGTATTTAAATGATCAGATCCAATCATATGATTTTCGAGATCCCAAAAAGTTTTTGGAAACTCTCCCTCCTTCAAAACAAGAAACAATAGAGCTGCCTGTGGATATTTGCATTGATATTTTGCAGCTGGAAGCATGTATTGACGAGTTGGGGCAGCAAACAGAGTCTGGTTTTTTCGATCCTATTACAATGTACATGGAAATTTTTTTCAGTTTGAATGATAGATCAAATTGTCTTTTACATAACCAGACTCGTTATGTGCATGTATGGCTATCAACATTTACATTTGTGTCCTGGTTGAAGCACTTTCAAGCAGCATCCTTGTCACAGTTACTTGATTGGTTGATCTAGAATTACAACGGTACTTTATCTATTGGTTTTGGAGCAAAGTAGGGTAGATTTGTAAATAAATAAGCTGCCAAAGGCAACATTTCAATTTCCGGTATTTGTTTATGTACAGGTTGCAGTATGTATATGTTTTTGGATTGGTATGAGTTGTTTTGGGTTTGTAGTTGTTTGACCATCCATGCCCAATGGATGAGGCACTTGGTCTACAGTGTTCTGGACACCTCCAAGGAGCTGCCATCCCCAATGGAACCGATGTTAGTTCCAGTCTTCGCAGCCTGTCACCAGAGATCAACATGAGCTCTTACTATGTATGGTTTTGTTAGATGTTTTTCACATGATTTTCAGCACAAAACATGTCACAAGTGTTTCCATCAGAAGAATCTCGGAAAAATATTTCTAACTATATATCACACTCCCGTAACCGGCTCCCGGATTAGAAGATATGATCAAAATGAATGAGTGATTCTTGGTTATGCATGTTTTGAGGTCAGTTGCTGCACACAATGACAAGTTTAGTACAAAATAAATTTTTGAAATAATGGTAAGGAATTTTTCAAAATTGAAAGAGTTTTTTTTCCATCACATACTAAATAACAAAAACCTCCTTCATTTTATTCACAGGGTCTACTATGTGGGAGATATACGGTGATATTTGGAGCCTACATTAAAACAAAGAAATTTTTTCATATTTTTTACTGTTTTAGTCATTTTAGTGCGGGGCCATTTTACAACAGATGGAAAGTAATTTTGAAAAAAAAAAGGAGGTTTTTGTTAAAAACAAGCCATATAACAAAAAAATCTTTCATTTTATTCACAGGTGTCACGAATTGGGATATGTGACTAGATCTTTACAACTCATTTTCACAAATGTAAATCTTTAATTATTTTTTGTTTTAGAGATGATTTTGTGGAATAGATTGCGAGCAACTGGAAATGAATTTCCCAAATGTGAGAGAGGTTGTTCTCCAAAATGACCGTATCTACAAAAACCGTTTTCATTTTTGCAACAGGTGCTATGGTTTAGGAGATACGAGTTCATCTTCAACACCTATTTTCAAAAATTCGGCCCAAGTTTAATGTAACTGATTCTATTTTGAAGAAAATGGTTGAGCTCAATTCCCTTAGTAAAAGGATGAGAAAATGTATATATTTTATGAATATCATAGTGTAGGGGCTGGATTTTTGCAGAAGGTTGGACTTTTTAGAAAGCTTGGAGCTTCATTGTATACTCATTTCAGCAGTTTGGCTAAGGAATAGACCAGTGGTTTGCAGCACTTTATGGGATTCATGTGGCATCTTGCTTTGGTATTGTGTTTTATTCTGTAATGTTAAGTCTACATGTGTTTTACGTATGCCATCATCTCTCTTTGCTTCATCTTAACTAAATCAAACAAGGATAAAGGTAGAATCCATTGAAATTGCAGTGCTCTACCTAGGGTTTGTTTAGTTATTTATGTTTTCAGCTGTTTGAAGTGGATCCTCGAGAATTTATTGCCCTCTTCAACTCCTCATCTATCTAAAACCTCTCCATCTCACTCAATTTTAAGTACCAAATCACTTGCCTACCTTGCCCCATAGAGATCTCTGCAAAACTGAGCCTCATTCCCCAGGCCCAAATCTGCCTTTCACATTTGAGCCAACAAAACATCATTAAATTCAATCAAACACCTATGTACACATACCTAGCCTAAAATCAGTCATCTCAAGCTTTCATTGGCCATATTTTCTGAGATTGACAAGGATAGAGCCCTATCCCCACCTGGTAGGGCTAGCTACCAGGTTAAGCATGGTATGATGTTATCCTAGATCCTACCTTTCTCAACCTGAGGTAGATTTAGGCACTAACATAGTGGCGACTCCACTGGGGAAGAAAAGCTTATTTGTTTGTTAGTGTTCCTTGTTTTATAAACTATAGACGGAGCCTAAAGTTAGTCACGTAGCCTTCGAACTGCACATTGCTTTGCGAGTGCATAAGTAGATAAAAGCTACTTTAGTCAATCTCCGGTCTAGTATTATAAACTGAACACCTGACTTGCAAATTGCCCCATTACATTAAACTGGGGAAGAGGTGACAAATCTTCTCCGGGAAAGATCATTCAAGTTGCAAATCTAATTGTTGATGGTGGACAACAGTCAGACACATATGAAGGCTGAAACATTCACCTGGCGACTCCAACTCAATCCAGAGATTCCAGTGCTCACTGATCCATTCATGCACTAAAATAAAATGGTAGGGTATGTGGTAAACCCTGCGCTTTGTGAAGTTTTAAAAGAAGTCAGAGATCAGTTAGTGGATATTGAAATTGATGAAGTATTTTTCATTGTCGTGCTTCAATTTTTGAGATCTCTAAAGTTTCCATCTAAAGCTAAAACTGGTTTCTTTGAGTTAGTTGTTGAAAAATTTGAGAAGGAGATTCAGTATTTAAATGATCAGATCTAATCATATGAATTTCGAGATCCCAAAAAGTTTTTGGAAACTCTCCCTCCTTCAAAACAAGAAACAATAGAGCTTCCCGTGGATATTTGCATTGATAGTTTGCAGCTGGAAGCATGTATTGAGGAGTTGGGGCAGCAAACAGAGTCTGGTTTTTTCGATCCTATTGCAACGTACATGGAAATTTTTTTAGTTTGAATGATAGATCAAATTGTCTTTTACATAACCAGACTCATTATGTGCATGTATGGCTGTCAGCATTTACATTTGTGTCCTGGTTGAAGCAATTTCAAGCAACATCCTTGTCACAGTTACTTGATTGGTTGATCTGGAATTACAGTGTTACTTGATCTCTTGGTTTTGTAGCAATGTAGGGTATATTTGTAAATAAATAGGCTACCAAAGGCAACATTTCAATTTCCTGTATTTGTTTATGTACAGGTTGCAGTATGTATATGTTTTTGGATTGGTATGAGTTGTTTTGGGTTTGCAATTGTTTGACCATCCATGCCCAATGGATGAGGCACTTGGTCTACGGTGTTCTTGACACCTCCAAGGATCTGCCATCCCCAATGGAGCCGATGTTAGTTCCAGTCTTCGCAGCCTGTCACCAGACATCAACATGAGCTCTTACTATGGCTGGTTTTGTTAGATTTTTTGCACATGATGTTCAGCACAAAACATGTCACAAGTGTGTCCATCAGAAGAAGCTCAGAAAAATATTTCCAACGGTATATCACACTCTCGTAACCGGCTTCCGGATTAGAAGATATGATCTAAATGAATGAGTGATTCTTGGTTATGCATGTTTTGAGGTCAGTTGTTGCACACAATGAAAGGTTTAGTACAAAATAATTTTGTGAAATAATGGTAAGGAATTTTTAAAAATTGAAAGAGGTTTTTGTCCATCACATACTAAATAAAAAAAACCTCCTTCATTTTATGCACAGGTGCTACTATGTGGGAGATATATAGTGATATTTGGAGCCTACATTAAAACAAAGAAAATTTTTCATATTTTTTACTGTTTTAGTCATTTTAGTGCGGGGCCATTTTACAACATATGGAAAGTAATTTTTCAAAAACCAAGGAATTTTTTTGTTAATCACAAGCCATATAACAAAAACCTCTTTTATTTTATTCACAGGTGTCACGAATTGGGATATGTGACTAGATCTTTACAGCTCATTTTCACAAATTTAAATTTTTAATGATTTTCTGTTTTAGAGATGATGTTGTGGAACAGATTTCAAGCAACTGGAAATGAATTTCCCAAATTTGAGAGAGTTTTTTCTCCAAAATGACCTTATCTACAAAAAACTCTTTCCATTTTGTAATAGGTGCTATGGTTTAGGAGATACGAGTTCATATTCAACACCTATTTTCAGAAATTCGGCCCAAGTTTAATGTAACTGATTCTATTTTGAAGAAAATGGTTGAGCTCAATTCCCTTAGTACAAGGATGAGAAAATGTATATATTTTATGAATATCATAGTGTAGGGGTTGGATTTTTGCAGAAGGTTGGACTTTTGAGAAATCTTGGAGCTTCATTGTATACTCATTTCAGCAATTTGGCTAAGGAATAGACCAGTGGTTTGCAGCACTTTATGGGATTCATGTGGCATCTTGCTTTGGTATTGTGTTTTCTTCTGTAGTTTAAAGTCTACATGTGTTTTACGTATGCCATCATCTCTCTTTGCTTCATCTTAACTAAATAAAACAAGGATAAAGGTAGAATCCATTGAAATTGCAGTGCTCTACCTAGGGTTTGTTTAGTTATTTATGTCTTCAGCTGTTTGAAGAGGATCCTTGAGAATTTATTGCCCTCTTCAACTCCTTATCTATCTAAAACCTCTCCATCTCACTCAATTTTAAGTACCAAATCACTTTCCTACCTTGCCCCATAAAGATCTCTGCAAAACTGAGCCTCATTCCCCAGGCCCAAATCTGCCTTTCACATTTGAGCCAACAAAACATCATTAAATTAAATCAAAAACCTCTATACACATACCTAGCCTAAAATCAGTCATCACATTATTCATCTCAAGCTTTCATTGGCCATATTTTCTGAGATTGACAAGGAGAGAGCCCTCTCCCCACCTGGTAGGGCTAGCTACCAGGTTAAGCGTGGTATGATATTATCCTAGATCCTACCTTTCTCAGCCTGAAGTAGATTTAGGCACTAACAGATACATTTTCCCCCTACGACATAAGACGTTCCTGGTTGAGGCTGACTTGAAGGACCATAGGGTTGTCCTTGTTGGACCAAAGGTTAACCTTGAGGACCGTAAGGTTGTATCTAAGGACCAAAGGTTTGTCCCTGTTGGACAGAAGGTTGTCCTTGTAAACCTAAGCGTTGTCCCTGTAACAAAGGTCCTTGATGAATGACATTCTGATAAGGATTTTCCAGAGGAAAATAGACATCTTGATTAGGATCGACGGGAGGCAAATAGATGGGGTTACTGAAGGCATCAAAGTGATGCGAAGGATTGACAGGAGCTTGGGGCTGCTGATAACCCTGAGAGTTCCGTTGCTAAACCCAGTGGAGTCACCAATTTGTTAAGAAGGTAAATCCTCTCTGCGGACAGAGATGATCCCTCTAGTCCTAGAGTGGGTCTAGTAACAAAGGGACAAGCTAGAGTGTAGGTTCCTAATTAATGAATGAAGAAGACCAGGTAGATCAACCTACATGAAGACCAATGCTATTTTTGTGGCTGTCGTGGTGGTGGCCTCTTGATTCCTGTCTCAACGGGTCACGATCCTTCCACATCGATGCTTGGATACCTGCAGGAAGATCAACAAACAAGAGCAGCATATGAAACAATGATCTCATCCATAATTACTAACCAGTCAAAGATGGTTAAGCATATTTCATCAAATAAAAAACATTAACTCAAGATGGGAACTAGATAATAGTCATGTATATGTATTAATAGAAGAAAGAGTTACAATTGGAGCCTTGACATCGCAGCCTCCTTTAGTGGGGTTCATTCGAAGCACGTCTCAATGAATCATCAAGGAATTCAGACGAGATGAAGACACACACCTAAGCTCTCTCAATAAGGGTCTCTTCCGTTCTATCTTTTCCAGCAAAATGTATAGGAATCTCTTTATCATTTTAGCTATAATATGTTTAGTTCAGCTAGCTCATCAATGGAAGATGGCTATATTTATAGAGGGAGAGGAGGAGGTTGGGATCCCTACAAGGAGGCCTTATCCCTTGGGAGGTTTCCCCAAAAGGTGGAAACAAGAGGCCAAAGGAGGAAGGTCGTGGTTATTTAGTCGAACCACTCCATATGACTCGCCCACGAAGTTGTTATGATGGAAACGCCACGTCTATTTTTTAAAAAATTTCCATAAACAGATTACCGCAGGCAGCTAATTGAGACAGAGCACCAGCTAGTATGAGGTCCAGTGTTAATCTTCCTCATTGGCGCGAGGGCATAACAGGCTACCAGCGCCAAGGCAAAAAATGTGTTTCTGATGGTCTGTTTAGGAAATTTTCAACAGAAGGAACGTTGTCCTCATGGCAAGGGATGCAATGATGGTCTTTGCAAGGCATGACACTTTATTTTGGTCATAGAAATGAGCCTCCAATGTGCGGGATGGGGATTGTAGGGACAGTGACAAAATTTTGTGTAACAAACCCAAGAGTTGAGAGTGCAAGATTCTGTGATCCATAACATTATAATTATAAATCTTCTGGGAAATCACTTAAGAAATTTTTAGAACTGACGCGTTTCAAACTACCAACTGTAGTTCATCATCAGGATAATGATGATTCCTGATTGATTCCATTATGTGCTCACTTGAGGTCTCAAGGTGGCTCTAGGCGTTTGTCCTTGGGTGGCCTCAAGTGGAGAATCTTATTCCTGAAGTGTGCAAAGTGGACCCAGATGGTGACCTTCTACCATACTCAGGATCGCGCGGCTTATTGAGGGAAATTCGTGGAAAATTACACTGCTATCATAGAAAAGGGCGTGCAGAGTGCATTGTGCCAGTGTCTTATGTGCGCAATTTAATAAATTTTCCTTTTGACCTTAGAGAAAGTTAAATTTTCCAGATTTTGTAATGTTTTTCCACCTTGTAAATCCTTCTCCTTGACATTTCATGAAGTCCTTTTCTTCGATTTTCCAGTGATAACAATTATCCCCTAATTTATGAGGTCTAGGAAGAACTGTATATCCGAAATACATTATAGTTTATGTTCTGTATAACCCATGTTGAGAGAGAGAGAGTGAGAGAGTAACTTGCGTTCAGCCTAAGGTTGGAGACCCCTTGCTGTGAGTAAAAGAGGGACCATGTTCTATCAGAAACCTGCAAAAGATAGCATAAATACAATATTTCTGTGAGGCGGACATGTCCCATGCTCATGATTCTTTGGCTAGTTAAAGGCTATCTGACAGATAGAGGTTCTGTCTGTGTCACTTATATGGTAGTGATTTTTTGATTTGGTTGATGAAGAAGATTGCTGACGCCCTCAGGGGCATTTTTTCTTTGACGATAGGTTGAATGTAGTGCCCACATGCATAGTCTTAGTATGGCATATTTTATAATAAAGTCTCATTGTATGCATGGGTGTATGACTGGGACCTTCCCGTGTAAGAATTGTTGAAAGAGATGCTTACAATGGCACGGGTCTTCGACTAATTCTGACAAATTACAATGGTTGTGAAGTACAATACCATCTTGACATGAAAGCTTGTGTTGTAGTTGAATGTTAGGAGGATCGATGAAATCAATGGGAAATGAGGATTCCCACAGTGCCATCCAAGGATGCCCCTATTGAGGTGAGGAACCATCCAAGGTACTACTTCCTTTTTGGAAAATGGTTGTTGAAGTTGACAAGAAGGAAGCCTCAACCAATCGAGAGAAATACTTATGCAAGGGACCAAAGTCTCTAATATGATAGTTTAACATAGGCATGATGGAGATAAATGGCTGAAAACTGATGATGGGAGTTTAGTGGCCCAAGGTCAAAGCTTGAAAATGAATTTGGCGGCAGTCATAATGATTTCTGATGAGGAAAGCCCTAGAGTCGATAGGACGTCTAGGGTGGGTATATGTTTGTTATGAATGTCGTGGTGGGTTTGCGTGAGAGGTGTGAAGATCCAACCAAGGGTGATTAGGGACTGTTTCTAGGGGAGAAAAGTGGATGGGTGGGTGGGGGATGTTCTCCTAAAATATCTTTGTAAACTTTACAAAAGAATATAAAATGGGTTTGGATGTACGAACATGGAGACGGGTGCCCCAAAAACATGAAAATTATTGCTCACCGATGATGTGAGGAAGGTGTTTTTGCTGAGGGTGGGGGGCCCATTTGTTAGTCTTGGTGTGGGGGTGGTGAAGCGGATGGGAAGTGTCACAGATGGGCTATGTTGATGGAGATATGGTAGGCCAAATGGGAGATCCGGTGGCGCATGTTCGATTTACTTGCTAACATGGTAGTCCAGGAAAGGGGTTTTATTAGGATATGGTAAAACTTGACTTGATGCATGATGGATGGATCAACATGAAGTTTTTCCTGGGCTGGGGTGTTATGGCCATGGCATCATATTTTTTGATACATTGTCTACTTGAGTGATGGACGCCATGGAGGGGGAGGCTCTACCGACCGACGAGGATGTTTATCATGTGAAAGATGGGGAGATGATAAACATGGTCAGGTGTTTGGAACCTATGGTTTATTCTTGTGGAGAAATGATGTCAGGATATGAAAATATTTCTGGGAATCTATCATGCTAAGGGCATAATGATACCTGCTCTAGAACCTTCAGTGACTGGGGAGACAGGTGGTTTGTCATACTATGTAATGCCTGCAACCAATACCACAAGTAAAAGCATCTTTTTCATTCAAATATAATGAAAAATGTACTGAATGAAAAAACGATAAGAGAGGGCATACCTATCGGAACTAAAAAAAATATTTTTTCGGAGGCGTGAATGTGTGAAGCCTCCTTTAGGTGTTATGAGGTGTTGATCACTATGCTGCTTTTGGTTTCGCAATTGATATGGTCCCTCAAACAATTTGAAAAGGGTGATATATAGGTCAATATGGATCATTTCAGTTCATTTGTGTCATTTGAGAGTTGTGAGGTCAGAGCTTGTTGCCAAGCCTTTCTTGCTGTTGTGGTCAGGCTGTGTACCAGGGATTTGCATCGTTAGTGCCAGGTAGGCCCTTGAATGTCCAGCATTTTAATTTTTTCAGTTTTACTGTTGGGGGGTCTGTACAAAACTTGTTTTTGGCCTTGGTCGCGCAGGCGATTAAGGTTCAGGCGTAGAGAATTCCATGGAAATTTGAGGATTTCTGCGGAGATTTCGAACCTATTGGAATTTTTGCGTGTGACTTCCACTTATATCTAAGATACAGACATGCGTTCAGTGAACCTTTCTGAGAAACATGCCCATCGAAAAGCCAAGGCAATTTTTTGAAAAATAATTTGAAATTTTTTTGAGTTTTTATGTCACTGATGTGCTTCTGTTTGGTGGCAGGATGTTGTGGATAGAGAGGGATTGGTCGGATCTTCATATGGTTGTGGTACAATATGCCAACGCCCATAGGTTACTAGCTCAATGGGGTATCCTCAACTTTCTTGAGAATGACCTCTTGAGGTCGCAGGATCGCTTGTTGCGCTACTTGGTCCGTTGTTAGAACCGGAGGTGCAAGGTGATGGTTTTGCGAGGGAATGACATTCCTATCCATCTAGAGATGGATATATACTTTGTGACCGATTTTTTATCTCAGGGTGAGGCATTTCCTCACCTGCTCCCGCCTAGGAGGGTGGCTCCCCTTCGTTGGTCGAAGTAGCACTATGGCAGGGTGCCCCTTTCAAAGGGGTGGATTCTTATATCCTTAGTGACCAACCTAGTTGAGCAGTGTGCTTTGGCTATGATCGTGCGATTGACTGGGTCATCATCACCGCACAGGGCGTCAAGACGTCATATCGGTGTTCTGCGTCAGCTTCGGGTCATACATTTATTTGACTTGGCCCGTCATGTTTATGACAGTATGGTGTCTTAGCTAGCGAATATCTCAGGAGTATCTAAGCTATTAACATATGATAACATCATGTGTAGCATTATGTTTGAGTGGGTGGTACTATTGCGGCCCATAGTGGCAGTTCCTATGGGGTTTCACCGAGACCCTCAGATGAGCGATGGGCGCCGTTGATGCCTCAAGGTGGGGGAGGAGAGTTGGGTAACTATTGGAATGCGACCACAGAGGCTTGGTTCGAGGCAAACCCTCAGATGTTCATCGAATTTCCATGCTATGGGATGGACTTTCGGGGAGATCCAGATATGGATCTTCCTTTCGGTTATGTGTGGGGACTTGCAGGTATGATTTTTATGTTTTCTGCATTTTTTGAGTATTTATGATAGCCTGCTACTCGATTGGTGGGACACTAACCCATTCAGAGGGTTCCAGGTGGAGGAGCTCAGCCCCAGGCTGGGGGGCAAGGTGGAGATCCATAGCAGACTCATGGTGGAGGACCCAGTGATGGTGTTGGCCCTTCCGAGAAGGGTAGCATTTCGGTTGTCGCCGAGTATGCTACAACTATCGCTCATGTTGAGATGACAGAGGCACAAGTGGCAGAGATGGTGAAGTGGTTAGCTACATCTGAGGCCTAATCCACTGACCTAGTAGATGATTAGAGTTGAGTGGAGAGGTTGACCCAGGGTATTGTGACCTACGGTTTTTTTGATGATCTATATGATGCCTGGCTTGAAACATTGATGGCCCGAGAGAGGAGCTATCATATGACTCTGTGTCGTGTGGTGCTTAGCTGTTGCCCCAGTGTTGGCACCAAGCGCATTTGTGGGTCCAGGTGGCCCACCTAGCAAGGCTCAGCCCTAGAGACACCTTGTATTCAGGGAAAGCACCCATTATGAGGATGCTTCCCTTATTTTTCGATGACATGTGTATATATATATAATTTTTTGGTTGACCTGCGGATCAGAGACATGACTTGTTATTTGTACACACACATATTTTTTGGTATATATGCGAGATGTATTTTTTGCATCTCTTGATGATGTTTCTTATGGTTATATGATTTGATGGATGTTTTGTATCGTTGATGGAGATCTATATTTTTTATGTTTTTTGTTTTATGTATGATGGTTTATACAAGATGCATTCTAGTCTAAGATGTGATTAGCTATGCGATCTACTGTCTGATTTTGATTTCTTAGTACATGTGCAAATGTAATATGATCAAATTGACGGCTTAATATTTTTGCACGTAAATATTTTCTAAACAGTTGTGAATCTTGTACTTTAAATCCTTGGTTTAACTACGAAACCACTAATTGGGAATCAAGGTAGATATGCAAGTGGAGGATGCCTTGGTTGAAAGCATCACTCATGAGCCCTATGAAAATGTCATATTATGCCTGATTATTGGTAGTTGATCTGATGCATACTCCATTGGTGAAGAATCGTGATTGCTCAGGATATCAGATGACCTAGGTGGCTGCTGCTAGATTTTGAGACCATCACGATGCTCCATCAACGCATCCAAAGTAATGGTTGGGGCGACGATCCATATGTGACACCAGAGCGCTTTTTAGAACAAGTTTGTGATGTTTGTGATAAAAAAACCAAATTTTGATATATGCATGTTATCTTTAGGGTTGAAACCTCCTAACCGTTATGGGTAAAATTTCTTGAGGTAGAGACCATTGACAGGGTTACTTAGGCATGTTCCATCGGGCTCTGACAAGATGTATGCCTCTTTGAGGAGGAAATGTTTTATGACATAGGGACCTTTCCACAGGGTTTCGAACTTCCTGGGCCCTAAGGCTTCTTTCGCAACATCATAACGGAGGACTAACGCCCCATCAGTAAATGATCAAGGGGTGATGTTGCGATCGAACAATGCTTTCACACACTTTTTATGGGCCTCATTGTGTTGGAGCGACTATCATCGATTTTTTTCAATGAGCTCTAGTTGTACCAAGCGTTTATCTAGAGGCTCGGTGTCATGGAGGAGTTCGATGGCGACGTGTAAGTTATGGATTTTTTGTTCTATGGGAATCACGGCTTCGACCCCGTACACCAAGTGGAAGGGTGTGAACCCTGTTGATGTTTTCACTGTCGTGCAGTATGCCCACAAGGCGGAGAAAAGCATGTGGTTATAGTTTTTCTTGTTGTTATTCACCATACGCCATAACATTGTTTTGAGCACTTTTTTCACAAATTCTACCTGTCTATTGGATTGGGGGTAGTATGGTGAATCGAATTCATGTGTGAATCCGAGATGATGAGATAGCTCCTGGAAAATCTTGTTTTCGAAGTGATTTCCGTGGTCGTAAACTAACTCTTTTGGTACACCAAACCAAGCGATGATGTGGTTGAATAGAAACCGTGCAGTGGTTTTTGCCGTGTTGTCGTATGTGGGCATGGTCTCTACCCATTTGGTGAAATAGTCGATGGCTATGATAATGTATTTGTGGTTGTCAGACGACGTGGGGTTGCAAGTCATGAAGTCTGTCCCCCATTTGCAAAAGGGCCCAGCTACTATGACTGGGTATAGGGGAGCGGGTTGTGCTCTTGCCTTGTGAGCGAAGCGTTGACATCGCTCGCACATTTTGACTGCTAAGATGAGGTTTTAGAATAAGGCGGGTCAAAAATATCCTGCCTGCATAATTTTTTGGGTGGTAGCTGTTGATCAGCGGTTGTCATTGATGTCAACCCAAGCAGCACCAGGGGCTAACCCAATATTGCATGGGAATTTTGACCTACCAAATTAATTTATTCTGGGTCAATAATGTTTTTTTATGGTTTCTACTTGTCGATATTTTTCCGTTGATATATGGCACGCCATGTAATTCTTCATAGTTTGAGAGATATTCATGTTTGAAGTTTGTACCCCTAGTTAGTGGGATAAAACCCCATGGGGTTGATGCATGGGTCATTGAAAAGTAATAATTAATATTTTTCAAGCTTCTAAAATCCCTCCCACGTTCACTTGTTGAAGCCCTTCTCAACCTAAGCATTTATATAAATTGTGATCCTCATTTCCTCCTTAGGCAAGGGATTACGCCATATGAAACAGGTCATCATGGAATTTGCGCTCTAAAATTTTTCCTACGAAGGATCAAAAGCTGAATTTTTTATGAGGCGAAGAAAAAAATCCTGAGGAAGCTGCTATAAAAATTTCAGATCAAGGTGCGTAACATTTTTGGAGATATGATCTGTGGAAGTCAGGGTTTTTGCAGGCTCCTGAAATTCATCTCAAATAAGTGACCCTGGTAAATTCGTCATAACTCTCTCTCTGAGTATCGGATTGGAATTTCATAAAAATTGGTGGATAGTGCACAATCTGTACTTTTTTCTCTATCAATTTCAGAGCCAAATGAATAAAATAGTGACACGTGGCACGTTTTACAAGTGCACTCTGATGAAACAACCCATAATTAGGGCATTGTGAGAGATTGGGTATAACTATCTCTTGAAGAATCCAAATTGGGTCAGACCTATGGCATTGGAAAGATGACTCAGAGGAATACTACAGGACTGAAAATCAGATATTGAGGATTTGAAACAACAGAGATACACCAGATTCAATATCGATCTCCTAGAAGGCAAGAAAAAGCTAGATCATGTGTTGTCAAGGGTTGCAAAGGACCAGAATTTCTACGGAAACAAAGAAAAGCAAGGTTCAGCAGAGGGTAGCATGACAAGAGAAGTAACCAAGGTGCATAACAGTAGCAAGAAGTTCATCATATGAAGTCTTCAAGTGGGTAGCACTACATACAATCATTGTAAAGGTATCATTGTACTTAGTCATTGTAAATACATTATTGTACAAATTGTACTAGTATCTATCTGCCAAGGGTTGAAGAGGCAATGTTGGGAGGTCTAGGATCATCATTAGGTGGTTGTGTCAAATTTTGGGTTATGGTCTAGTATATCTTCTTCTTCTACATCATTCTATATCATTGTAAAGTGGACCATTTTCCCTGGTACGAGAGTCCATTCTTCTTTTATTCTTCTATAGGGTGGTAGGGTGGTGCTAGGGTGAGTTGTAGCTCATTGGGTGTTGGGGCATCCGTTCAGTTGACTATTGAAGAATCTCGGGCATTGGAGCATCCATCCAGTGGGAGCTGGAGAAGAATGCTTTTCTAGATTCTAGGAAGTTGGAGCTTTATTTTCAATTGGAGTTGAATATTAAAGAATTATTAGAAAAGCATTAGGTGGTTTTTGTCCCGGAGTGGGTTTCCACCTTAAAAACTATGTGCATTTGTGTTCCTCTTATTTGCTGCTATCATTGTTGTTGGAAAAATACTAAGAGGGGGGGTGAATCAGTATTTACTGCATAATCAAAATTATTTACTTTTTCATTCCTTAAAACCCATACGCTACTTTCCTTCAGTAAACTCGCGTATACATGCGGATACCCTTTATGCAACTCGCGTATACACAGAGATCTAATTATGTCATTAATTCTTCACTTATATCATTCCATCATTCATTCATCAGATGTTCAATAAACATTAAACATGTGCAGTAAGAACAGAATAAATCATCACACAAAGCATCACACATGAACACTAGGATTTTAGGTGGAAACCCAAGTCGGGAGAAAACCACCGCTGCAGTTGCTCAACCTTCAATATTTTATTATAGAGAAAACATCTTACAACATATGTACTGGCGCAGACTCATACCAGTATGCAGGCACCCACCTGCGCTCGTTTACCAGCCTCTCCTGGAAGGGAGCTCCAACCCCCTGACTCGTTTACCAGCCTCTCCTAGAAGGGAGCACCAACCCCCTGCTCTCGTTTACCAGCCTCTCCTGGAAGGGAGCTACAACCCCCTGACAGAAGTCTACAACCCTCAGCACCAATATGGACCACGTTTCATCAATTTTCACACGGGTTCCAATAACTTCAATAGAGCACAACTTGTAGGCCACGTTTCATCATATTTTCAGACTGGACCCACTCCATACATTTAAGCACAGTCAAACATCAATAATAGATAGCTATAACATAGCAAAACAGATCAGACATTTCATACCCCATACTTTAGCAAACCCTAGTTTTCATACGCGCTTTCCTTTCTCTAATCTCGCGTATATACGCGCTTTCGTTCACATCAAATGGCGTATACTTCTGTACAAATTACAGAACTAACTTCTCTGCCCATACGTGCTTTCTCTTCAGCAAACCCGCGTATATACGCGCTTCCTCTGCGGCGAAATAGCGTATGGTTATTCAGACATTTAGGTCATTGCAATTCTTCAGAACAGATACATCACACAGATTTTACCCTTAACTTCAGACAGATGTTCGCCTCATCTCAGATCTACACAATCCATAAACAGATCTAGAAGATACAAATACATTTCAGATCTAGATTCCCTTCTTCATCATTTCTTCATTGGTGCATCACACATTCAGATCAATCATTCAACTATAACCCTTTCCATTCAGATATACTTCAGAGAAAAGTATTCATTCAAGCTCAGACATCTTGCACCCATGCTCATGAATTGCACAATGAATTTCCTCTCCTTATATAGGTTTACCCTTTTTCAATACCATGAACCAAAACCACATTACTTCCGATGGTATTCCTGGACGGGGTCACATAGACGAATCATTACCCAATACAATGGGTCAATACCATGGTGGTTACCCCTGGTTTTTCACTTTATGAGCGCTTTTGCCCATACGCGACTTGGCACGTTGTTTCCCGCGTGCATACACGACTTCTCCTAGACAAGTCCGTGTATGCCTTGAGACATACTCTTTTCATCATGGAACTAACACATACTGAATTCCTTTCTTCATTACCTTCTGTACTCATTGTAGATACATCAGATTTACATCATTACCAAGTCCAACAAGTCAGGAATAACTTCATCAAGTAGGTTGCCATTATCTTCATCAAGTGGGTTGCCATTCAAGGACAACACTCTATCAAGTGGGTTGCCATCAAGGACAACACTCTGCATCATATTGCCAACAATCTCCCCCTTTGGACTTGATGGCAACCACGATGGTGTTTGATCACTACAACAGATAGATACATTAAGAATACAATGACACCATGTCACTCTCCCTATTCTTTGACACCATTCTTTTCCTTTATTCAAACACCATGTCACTCTCCCCCTTTGACATCAAGGGAAAAGGGCGGATCAAAACCAACACAAGGTTTTTCTCCTCATGTAGATCTGATGTACACTGAAGTGACCAAGCTCCCCCTGAGCTCATGCTGAATACATGACTCTATGACCTTCCTATCACCAAAGACTCATACTTACATCAAAAGATCCAACCAAGTGGATTTACACATTTCAACTCAACTACCCAACCAAGTGGGTTTACAAATTTGACTCAGCTGCCCAACCAAGTGGGTTTACAAATTTTGACAAGTCCTTACATGACTGAATATTACAAATTTACATCATGGGTCTCAACATGACCTTTTCATCAAATTACAAATATGACTTTTCATAACCAATACCAGAAAGACCTCAAGAGATATCATATATCAGAACCATCATAATGCCAACAATGCATTATACTCAGCAAAGCTAATGCTCCCCCTGAATCTGTGCATCCAAGCATCCTTTCCATATGACTAAGGCTCCCCCTGAACTTCTGCTCCTGATCTTCAGCTGTCATCCCAATTCTCTTATCCTTAATGCATACGCGAGTGTGTCTGATGTAAATCGTGTGTATACGTGACTTTGTTTCATTGAACCCGCGTATGGAAAGTGATACATTGAAAATTTCACTTTCCTTCATCTCCCCTTGAACTTATGCCTCCTGTACCTGTTTTCTTCATATCAGATGCTTTGTCAGGTAGAAACATAACTAGAAAAACCAAACAGTACTGCAAACTGCTGACCCCATCCAAAAATAGTCAGCAACTATCCATACGCGACTTTCTGTTCATATACTCGCGTATATACGCGACTGTATATCAGGAAAACTGTGTATCCTTTTTAATCTTCTGAATTTATGCAGATTTGTTCTTTTGATTGGCAGAGAATACTCCCAGCTTCTGTCTTAGATACTCGAACGCTTCCCTGGGCAGAGGTTTGGTAAATATATCAGCAACTTGTTCTTTGGAGGGAACATACTCCAACTTCACCTTTTGTTCAAGCACTTGTTCACGTAAGAAGTGATACTTGATGGGAATGTGCTTGGTCTTCGAATGCATAACATGATTCTTTGAGATACTGATGGCACTTGTATTATCACACATAATGGAGATAGGAGGTGCACATTTGATTTGAAAATATTGCAAGGTTTGCATCATCCAAAGGAGTTGAGTGCAACAAGATGCGGCAACTACATACTCTGCTTCTGTTGTAGATAAGGCAATAGAATTTTGCTTCTTGCTGAACCAAGATACTAACCGGGGTCCCATATAGAATGCACCACCACTAGTGCTTTTCCAATCATCAACACTTCCAGCCCAATCTGCATCATTGTAAGCATGAAGAGTAAGATCAGCATTCTTTGGATACCATAGACCAAAATCTTGAGTTCCTTGTAGATATTTGAATATTCTTTTGACAGCCTGAAGGTGAGACTCTTTTGGATTAGCTTGGAATCGTCCAACAATCCCAACTGCATGCATAATGTCTGGTCAGTCCCAGTGAGATAAAGCAGGCTTCCTATCATTGATCTGTATTCTGGTTGATTTACCGCGGGAGAATCATCATGAGAACTGAGATTACATCCGGTTATCATTGGCGTACTTACAGGTTTGCATTCTTCCATGCCATACTTATTCAAAATTTTCTTGAGATATTTTGCTTGTGATAAGAATATACCATCTGTAGTTTGTTGCACTTGTAAGCCAAGAAAGAATGTTAGTTCTCCAAGTAAGGACATTTCAAATTCTTGCTGCATAACAAAAGAAAATTTCTGACTCATAGATTCTTCATAACTCCCAAAAATGATATCATCAACATATACAACCACAATCAAAATTTTATCATTTTCAACTTTTGTGTATAAGTTGCTATCAGCAGACCCCTTTGAAAATCCTTGTTGATGAAGATATTTGTCAAGACGATAATACCATGCCCTTGGAGCTTGTTTGAGACCATATAGAGCCTTTTTAAGTCTACAAACAAGATTTTCATCACTTCCTAAAATGAATCCTTCCGGTTGTTCTATATATACTTCTTCTTCTAGATCACCATTAAGAAAAGCAGATTTAACATCCATTTGATAAACTTTGATTTGTTGATGACTTGAAAAAGCAAGAAACATTCTTATGGCTTCAAGTCTAGCTACAGGAGCAAAAATTTCTTCAAAGTCTATACCTTCTTGTTGAGTATACCCTTTGCAAACTAGTCTAGCTTTGTTTCTTACAACATCCCCATTCTCATTTAACTTGTTCTTGAAAATCCATTTAGTTCCAATGACATTTTTATCATGTGGTCTTGGTACCAATTCCCAAGTGTCATTCTTTTCAATTTGATCAAGCTCTTCATTCATGGCATGCTTCCAACATTCATCTTTGCTAGCTTGATTGACATTGTGTGGTTCAATTGTGGATAGAAGTGCCAGATGACTAGAAGATCCCACAAGAGTTCTCCTTGTTCCTACACCTGATTCCTTGTCTCCCAAAATTTGAGATTCAGGATGATTCTTTTGAACATATCTGGATGGAACTTTTTCAGATAGATCATTTTCAGGTTCTTCATTGGATCCACTGTCTATATCATTTCTATTTGATGTAGAAGGACATAAGTCACCATCATCTTCTTTTGTTGTTTTTTTTTCTTCTTTAGGAGC